>PVKB01002471.1:92161-278781 GCA_004027205.1 Ctenodactylus gundi
GGGGGGGGGGGGGGGGGGGGGGGGGGGGGGGGGGAGGAGTGGCGGGGAGAGACCTGGCCAGGCTACACTCAGACCCCTAGTGGTAAATCTCTGGTTATAGCGGACCAGAGAGATTGCAGAGAGTGCAGATTTACACATGGCCACAAGGGGGCGGAAACGCACCGCAGGAAGCACCCGGCACTTTTCCCTTGGCAGAGGTGGTGGATGAGGTACCCTTGCATTTGAACTAACACTGACACCGTGCTGGCACAACATGGCAAGTGACGAAGAAGCCACATAATCCCCGTTTTAGAGGACTAGAGGAGAGTCCAGATCGCACTTGTCTCTGAATGGAGGCCAATTCTGGCTCCATCAACATTCAGCTACGCAAACTATAGTCAGTAACTTTGCGTGTATGAGTGGGGGAGTGGGGCTACTGGGTTCAAGTCCAAGGCCTCACACTGAACTGCATCTCCAGGCCATTTTTTCCTTCTTTCTTTCCTTCTTCTTTTTTTCCCTTTGAGACAGGGTCTTGCTCTGTGGCCCAGACTGGTCTTGAACTCACCACATAGCCCAGGCTGGTTCTCAAGACAATCTTCCTGCCTGAACCCTCTGACTGCTGGGATTACAAGCATGTAACACCGTGCCCAGCTTATGTGGTACTGTGGAGAATTGAACTCAGGGCCTTACACTTGCTAGACAAGTGCTTTAACTGCTGTGCTATTCCTCCAGCTCCCCTGCCCCATTTGTATAATTGATTTTGAGGCAGGGTCTCACCAAGTTGTTTAGTTGCCCAGGCTGAGCTCAAACTTGCAATCTTCCTGCCTCAGTCTCTGAGCACTGAGATTACAGGCCCATGTCACGGATCCAGTTTACAGTGAGTGGTTTTTGTTTGTTTGTTTTGAGACAGGATCTTGCTCTGTATGCTGGGCTGGTCCTCAACACCTTATTATATAGTCCAGGTTGGTCTTGAACTCAAGCAATCTTCCTGCCTCAGCCTCCAGAGTACTGGGATTACAGGTATGCACCACCACGCCTGGTTTATGCAGTGCTGGAGAATCGAATCCAGGGCCTTGGCGCTTACTAGGCAAATGCTGTAACCACTGTAATGTTTCCTCCAGCCCCACAGTGAGCATTTTATCTGTCCATACCTTATCTGTAAAAAGGAAACAAGATAGCACCTACCTCCAAAGGTTTGGGTGCCATTTAAATGAATCAACTATGGATTTTATTCAATGATGGGTCACTCCACAGGTTCATAGGGCATGTTCTCAGGGGCACCAAACTTTAAAATAATGTGGGCCCAGGCCCATGTGCAGGCCTATAATCTTAATACTCTAAAAGGCTGAGGTAGGGGAATCTCAAATTTGAGTCCAGCCTAGGCCATGTGATGACTTGACAAGACCCTGTCTCTAAATCAAAACCAAAAATGAACTGGAGATATAGCTCAGTGTGAAGGCCCGGGGCTTGATCCCCAGTACCACCAATAGAAATAAATAAATAGGGTTGGGGCGATGGCACAGGGGTGAAAGCACTTGCCTAGCAAGCATAAGGCTCTGAGTTCAATCCACCAGCACCTCATAAATCCGGTGTGATGGCACATACCTATAATCCCAACACTTAGGAAGCTGAGGCAGGAGGCTTGCCTGGGCTACGTAATGAGTTCATGACCAGTCTGCACTACAGAGTGAGACCCTGTCTCAAGAGAGAGAGAGAGAGAGAGAGCGCTAATCTTGGCTTATAGTTTAGGAGGATTGTCCAGGTCGGTTGGTCAGCCCTGTTGCTTTGGGCCTGTGGCAGCACATCATGGCAGAAGTACATGGCAGAGCACAACCTCTCTCCTCAGGGCCAGGAAGAGAGAAGGGAAGAGAGAGGAGCTAGGACCTCACTAGTCCCCTTGAAGGCACATCCTCAATGACTTGAAGACCTCCCACTAGGCCCCAGCTCTTAAAGGTTCCACCACCTCCCAGCAGCACCTCCCTGGGTACCAAGCCTTTGCCACATGGGCCCTGGGAGGCCTTCCAGATAACCAAACTGTGATATTCCTCCAGACCTCAAGACCAGCCTGGACTACATGGCTTACACAGAGAGACACGTGAAGAGAGAAAGAAAGAGAAGAATACAGCAAATGCAATGAAAAGCAAAAGTTTGGGTGACTACTCTTTAGATATTTATTATTCTTTTGGCTTTTCTATATGTCTAAATTATATTAAAATAAAAATCTAGAAGAAAAAATCTTAGGGCTAGGGGCACAGCTCAGTGGTGAAAGTGCTTATCTAGTGTGTGCAGGGCCCTGGGTTTGAATCCCTAACACCACATAAAGATTAGCTGGGCATTGTGATACATGCCTGTAATGCCAGCTCTGGAATTACAGGAGGATTTGGAATTACAGGTGAATTTTAGGTAGTCTAGGCATTATGGTTTGGATGTGGAGTGCCCCCCCCCAAAAGCCTCATATATTTGGATGTTGTAAAATAATTATATGCTATTAGAGGTAGGGTCTGGCCCAGAAGAGACAGATGACCCGGAAGTACTTGAAATGGTAGCTGTGCTCCTTCCTCTCTGACTTGACTTCCTGCTCATGATGCCTAAAGAGTTTTTTCTGCCTCCAACTCTGCTGTGTGCTTCCACCAGCTGCCCGTGAGTGGATGGAGATCTTCTGAAACTGTGAGCTAACGTTAAATCTTTCTCCCCTAAGTTGTGGATGCCAGATATTCTGTCACAGCAACAAAAAAGTAGCTAAGTCTCTGGGCTACATAGTGAGTTCAGGAGTTCAGAACCAGGCTGTACCACAGAGAGAGAGAGAATCTGCCCCACCCCCACAAAAAAGTCTTCCAAGACATTTTTGGGTGAAGGCCCTGGGTCTGATAGCAGAACGCTAAGTCCTGGCTATTTGTCTCCGTTTCCACAGCTGTTTCCCAATTTTCTGGAGTATTAGTGTGAAGAGGAAGAAAATGAAGGAACCAAAGCCTGATGTTTCCTGGCACGGTGGGGACTGTGATGCCACAGGTGCCGAGGGCCCATCTCTAGGTGTCTTCCCTTACAGCAAAGGCTAAGGAGTTTAGGCTACAAGCTGTTGTCTGTTGACACCTGGCTTTTTCATCTTTGCTGTAGGCCTTCTTAGGCAGTTTTTTTTTTATTTGTTTTTTCCCTTTTTTTGAGACAGGGTTTCCCTCTGTAGCACCAGGCTTGTCCTGAACTCACTATGTAGCCCAGGTTGGCCTGGTGCTTGTTATAATCATCCTGTCTCAGCCTCCCGAGTGCTGGGATCACAGCATGTACCACCATGCCCAGCTTATGTGGTGCTGGAGAATTGAACCCAGGGCTGGAGCTTGCTAGGCAAGCGCTTTAACTGCAGAGCTACTCCCCCAGCCCTCTTTGGGCATCTTGTTTGTTAGCTCTTCTCCACACCCCTCCAGCATGACCTCTGAACTCAGGGATGGCAGGTCCAGGCAGGCACCTCAAAGACTGCAAAGCTGGATCCTGGTGCCCTGACCTGGCCTCCCAGGCACTGCTGAAAAGGCCACTGGCGCCGACTAAAGCAGCCAGGTCGGTGCTGGTGCCTCTGCCCCAGGCGGAGGTTAAAGGACACATGCGAGTAGCTCCGGGCCCTGCAGATCAGAAATGCATAGGGATGAAGGGTTCCCTTCCAGGTTGTTGCCACTGCCCCCGAAACCACAGGCTTCTGTATTTAGCATCGGGGCCAGACCTTCAAAGATGTGGCTGCACCTAACAGATCTCAGTTCCCCTGCCTCTGCCTGAAATAATAGCATTAGAGCTCTGCTCTCCAGGAAGGAGAACATTTGCAGGCATGGACTTCTGCGAAAGCACAGACCTCATTGCTATAGGGGTTAGAGTTCACAGACCTGAATATGTGAAAAAACATTAAATGTCCTTACTTTCTATAAACCAAACTTGCTCTGAGTCCCCATTCTGTGGCGTTGTAGAGAATTCAGCCCCCATGTTTCCCTCTCAGTGATAAGCAAGGGTTTGGCTGTCTTGGCGGCTCTTCCAGATTTTAGTGATTACTGGTAGAGCACGGCATCCTGCCCCCTTTGGTTTAGAGTCACATGGGCAGGACACAGAGCTGTTTGGCCTCTGCTGTCAGCTCAGGTCCAAGTCTCCTTCTGCTTCTCTCAAGTCTTACCTGTTAAGTCCCCCCAAGGATACAAATGGGAGGCGTAGTCTGCAGAATGACTCCTGCAGCACGAGGCAAGGGAGTGACGCAATCATTTCCGGAGAAGGTCCTACTGGTTACGTGTCGCTCCCGGAGACACTTGAAGCTGTCAGAAGAGCAGGTCTGCTCTGTGACCAGGGAGGCTCTCGTGGCTGGATTTCAGGCACCTCGACAAGCAAGCAGGAAGCTACCTGGGGCAGGGGTCTTTCTGATATATAAAGCTCTTTTGATAGCGTGAAGAGCACTGGATGAGGAGGGTCTTAAATTCTAGCCTTCATACCACCTGACTTCCGTCTTTGGCCTCAACAGTTCTATCTGTACAATGGGGCCACCTTGGAAGCCCTGGGATACGCTAGGTGGCTTGATGTCATGACTTCTTCTGGCTGAAGGAGTTATATTCCATTCCTGAGCATTCAGGAATAGTAGTAGCAAGGTCCCATTCCCCAGCTCCCAGGAACCTCAGTAACTAGAGAGACAGGTAGGACGCCCACGGGAGACACTTGTGCCCAGAGCAAATGAGGACTTGTCACTCAGGAGCACAGCCAAGAGAACAGGAGGATGGAAGGAACTCAGAGGTCTCCTTGAGAGCCTGAGGGACTTCTGGGAGCCCAGAGGACCCTGGAGCCTCACAGACCTTTCTCACAACGCCTGGCCCAAGATGGCAGCTTGGTGGGAATATAAGAGTCACTTGCTGGCCTTCCCATGCCACTTGGGTGCCACTGAGATGGCTAGATTAGACTCTCACCTGCCGGCTCCAGCAAGTCCACCAGGAGGGCTCAGAAGGCACAGCAGGGGCAGCTGATGGGAGCACCTGTCAGAATTGGCACTAGTGGCCATGTAGAAATGTAGATGAGGGCCCTATCGTGCCGGCTGGTTCCCCAGCTTCTAGAAGAGTCCTCTTCCTCCGTCCCAGGAGCCCCCAGCTGCTGCTTTAGACCTCCTGGAGTTCCCATGGCTCCTGTCTGTAAGAGCAATCTTCTACCTGGCATCAAAAGTCTCAGGGCCTTGGGAGCTCCTGTGTCCACACCCACACATCTCTCCTTTGTCCACACACTCAGGGTGAGAGCCAGCCAGGCCTTCCTCCTCTCTATCTGGTTTCCTGTGGCTGAGGCTTCTGTCCCTCTCCTGGGATGCCAGCTACTTTGCTCTAGTCCTGTCTTCCAGAGACCCTCCCAGACCTAATCAAGTCTCTCCACCCCACCTTCTCAGGAACACTGCCACCTCCCTAGCCCCCGTCAGTTCCTTTTGTTGAGTCTTGGCCTTTTTCCTGGTGGAACAGCAAAGGTCCTGCAGGGTGGCCAGGGCAGAGCCAGCTGGGCTGGAGTGGAGCAGGGTTTGGGGACACTTCCTGGAGGAGGAAATTCTGGCAGAGGAGCCAATTTGGCATCAAGTGTCTGAGAGGCTCTTGGAGAGGAAATGGAGCCTCCGAGCAGAACTGACTCCCACCTGCCACCAATGTGCCTCGTTGCTGGCCCAGCCAGTGGGCTTCACAGACACCTTGTTGTCAGATAGCTCGGCAATTAGTCCGACACAGTCCCCCGACTACTTAGGGCTCTTGGGCCCTTGAGATGTGGCTAGTAATAGAGATGTGATGTAAGTACGAAGGATAAAGCCCACACTGGATTTCAAAAGCTTAGCACAAAAAAAGGGAATGTAAAATATCCCATGATCAATGCTTTCATATGGCTGACATATTAAATGGATCTATTTTGGATATAATTGGGTTGAATGAAACAGGTAAGACTCCAGAAGAGAGGCTTTCCCCAGAATCTGCCTCTCGCTAAGAGACAAATACCTGCTGCTCAGAGTCACACTCCCCTCCTTCGCCCTTGAACCTTGATCAACAGTACGTTCTGCCTTTAAAGGTGGCCTCAGAATTGGGGCTGAGACCCGCATACGTGGAAGGCTCTTCGAGATGCCCAAGCCAGGCAGATACTGTTGTTTGTTCTTCCCCACCACTCCCAGGACAGTTCCAGTGACAGTCAAGAAACCACTGCTCTTCTCCAGCCCCAGTCAATTTGGGCAGCAGCCTTGACCCCTCCTAGGTAGCAACTCAGTCAGGTGCCTTGCGACTTCCTCCCAGAGAGCACTTCAGAGGGCGAGCATCGGTAGGCAGTCCTTAGGGGACACCCCTTGGCCTCTGCCGAGCAGCTGTTACAGCAGTAGTTATGGGTTGGGAGAAAGTCCTCTTTAGAAGGAGCTCTAGGGGGCCGGGTCGTCACAGCCACGTACTTTTGAACATTCCTTCACTTCCCAAAGAAGGTCTCGGGGCCTGGCTCCTCTAGCAGATGCGTTGAAGAGAAGCCTGAGCCCTGTGCTGGACAGAGTCAGCATCCTGTGGTCACTGAACTGGGTCCCCAGCCTTGTTTGGGTGGCTCTGAAGGCCACTCCTGACCAGGGTTCTTGGGAGCAAGCAGAGCCCAACTCATTTTGGGTATCTCAAATGGGTCCAGGAGACAATTGCCCTGGAAGAAAATTTGGAACCCAGCCCTGGGTCTCTTGAGGCCTGGTTTACTGAAGGCATTTGGGATCCAGCTGGGCCATCCTATTTGGATGTAATAAGGTCAAATCTTGGGCTGTGATTATAACATAAGGAGGCCACTTTGGGTTTTTAAATAGTTTTAAATTTTAAAAATGAATTAAGGGAAAAGACTTAGGAAGTGAGACTTTTGGCAGCCTTGGGATAATTATTATAAAGCCAGATCATTTATTATGAAGCCAGTCTCCATTTTCGTGTCAGTGCCAGGTCTGTGGTGCCACCGTCTCTGGGAGGGGCCGGATAAGGTCCCTGGCATATCCAGCAGCACTGGGGCTTACACCACACCACATTGTCACCATCATGTCGTTGCTCCCTCCCTTGGGCCCAGCTACTGAGGTGCACAGCAGGGTCTGGTTCAACTCCTGCCCAGACACTTGTCTTCTTAACCTCCCCTAGCCTTGTTATCCTCATCTGTATCATGGACCTAAGAGCAGTTCTTGGATCATGGAGATAACTGGGTATCTTCCCCAAATCCTTTGCTTACCTTCACAGTTCACATGGCTAGTGTGACTTCCTTGACACAAAAGCCACCTGCTGGCACATAATGAACAATATTTTCCTGTTACCTCTTCCCTCTTTCCACTGGCTCCTAAATCCTGGAGGGAGAAAACAGCCCCTCAGTCAGGCCAGCTGCCTGAAGGAACAAAGCTTTGCCGGTCCTACATTGAGGCAGCTTTGCTGTGGAACCTTGTCTTTCCTGTCCCCATCCCCACCTTTCTGGGGCCATGTTTGCCCTGAGCATAGGAGTGGGTGTGGTGGCTAGTCAACAGAGCAAGCCTCACTCTGCCTCACCTCCCTGAGTTCAAAGCTAGAGATCTAAAGTCCATAGTCACCCTGGGGCCTAGAAGTGCCTTTCTCATATAGTGACAATGACAGGACCTCAACAGCCCCTCCCAGCCATGAAGCTCTGCCCCTCCCTGAGGTTTTCAGACATGCTTTTGCCCATCTTCCCACACCTCCTCAGATGATGTCCCTTTCGCCTCCTTCACAGCCACACTTGCTCATTCCCCGTCCCAGTTTCTCACCTCCCCTCACTCCTCACCCCCTCACTGATGACTGTCCCTGCTCCAACTGGGTCACAGTGTTCACTGGGTCGCTAGCCCAACTGTGAGTTTGCCTAGTAGCTCTCTGGGCTTGGGCTGGGACTCGGGTACCCATGCAAGGCACTCGGAGGCAGATTTAAGGAGGAACCCATCCTGACTTGTGTACGCACAAGGTTAGGGCCTAGACCTTGTGCCTCTTTAGATTTTCCTTCCAGAGGCTATAAATGCTCAGTGCCCATCATGGCCGGCTCCTCCCGGGGTTCCCAGTCCATGAGGAGCCTCCCCCAGGAATACTCCAAACTCTTTCCTCACACATTCAGGAAAACACTGGCTTTTGGGCCACACAGTAACACGGTCATCCATTCCATGCTTCTTACCTCCACCGCCCTGTCCTCTGTCTTCTGGCCACCAGTCACCACTTCACCACCACCACCATACATCACAGGGGGGTCTTCGCACACCTGGCCTTACCCTTCCTCTACTATCAACCCCCCATGGCTCCCCACTTGTCTAGAGAGAGTCCCAGACCCTCTGCCAGGGTTCTAGCTCCACTGATTCCTCTCAGCCCACAACCACACTGAGTGTTCATCTCTGAGCCCCCCGACCTGGTCATCCCTCTGCCCCAAATATGCTGTTCCCTTCTTTCTGCCTTGTGATACTGATCAGAATTTCTTTTTTTTTTCACAAACAAGAGAGACTCTCCTTTTCCTGTGCTCCCATAGACTCTACCTGTCCTTTGTATAATCCTCCCCTGCCCAGAACCTAGTCCCTGGCACCTTGGCTCACCGCCACTAGTTCAAAGCCTTGAGCAGTACTTGACAAAGCACAGCCACTCAATTCATACTTGTCACACAAATAAATGAATTTATTCATTAATATCTGGATAGATTGTCATGTAGGTTGCTTTGGTAGCTGGGTGGGAACAAATGGAGATAGTGTGTAAGCTGTAGCCAGGGCCTGCCCAGGGCAGCAGGAGGCTGGAGGGAGCAGGCCACATCACCTCCGGCAGGCCGGGTGCTGATGTCAATGGCCTGGCAGTGAGGTGAGTGCATGGCGGAGGCCTGCAGAAGAGGTAATACTGAGAGGGCGGCTCTGCCCACCTCTAATTATTGCTTGAGTCTTTCTGGCAGTGCCAGCTGCCTGCCTCAGGGAGCTCAGTCTCATCTATCACAGTGTGAGCTCGGGGTGGGGCCGCTGCCACTGCCAGTGGGGAGACAAGAGTGTCCTGGGGCCGTTAGGCCTTGGAGAACAGAGGCATCCCCAGGTTTGGACGCTGCTCAGCTCATGTTTTTCTGGTCCCTTGGATAGCTGAAAGGTGCCCTCAACTTGAGAGTCTCATCAAGAACCCTCTGAGGTGGCCAAGAAGCAAGCTGGCTGAAGGGGGATCCACAGCACCCCCAGGTAGGGAGCCTCCAATGCTTTGGTGTCTGCTGACATGAAAGCCCTTGGGAAGATGGTGCCCTAGTGGCCGGCTGAGCGTGTGGGCAGCTCAGGCCTGGAAGGAGGCTTTGACCACGCGGCCCTTCAACGGCTGTGGTGGCCGGAAATTGTTCACCATGTGGATCCTCTCGTCGTCCTCTGAGGTGAAAAGCAGGCTCCGGAACTTCTCCATCTTGAGAAGACAGAAGGGATGCTTAGGGCAGGATGAGGACGCCATGTTCCTCTACGACTGCAGACATACGCATATCTGGCATACCCCGGCCGGCCCAGCCAGCTCTGTCCCCTTGTGACCCGCCCCTGGGGCTTGTCCTCACGCCTCTCCATTCAGTTCTCTTTGAGACACTCCCCTCCAAGCTCATTCACTGGCGAACAGGCTTCTGACCTGGGACCCATTCGACAATAAGGAGAGTTCCAGAACCCAGGCACCTCCTCTCCCAGCCCAGATGCAGGTAGGTCCTAATGACTAACAATACAGCTGATTCCCAATCAAGAATCTAACTTACTAGCAAAAAACGGGAGCTTTGATGGGGGCCCCAGCTTGCCTGAGCTGGGCCGAGTTTGCTCCCTTCACCTGAGACTCCAGAAGGACTCACCTGTCTCTCAGAGATACTGATGGGCTCCCGGAGCACAATCCAGGTGACGCTCTCACTGAGTGGGGGCGTGGTCAGGGACCCTGGGTAGGTCCAGTAGTGCCGGCTGGTGGGCAGGAGGCACTTAGGGTTGAAGCAGTGGAATTGGGCCTTGGTACCCTGGGGCAAGATGGAAATCTGGCAGTCAGCACCAACTTCCCAGTGCCACAGCCCTGCAGCTTCCTCAATCTTTGCTGTCAGCAGTTTCAGGTTTCTTCTCAGCCCACTGATGCAAATTATGGGCAATGTCTCTGACCGCAGGTGCCACCTCCCAGGCTAGGTTGGGTCCACTGCACCTTTTTGCTTGGATATAAAAGCTGAGGCTCGTGAGGATTTCTGATCACCCTGCCCCCTCCCTTGGCCTGAAGCTGACTCAGTGGCACTGCCTGGTAGATCACCATTCAGGTGTTCAATATCTCACATGTCCCATATGTCACCAGGTTGCTCTCTGGGTACCAAACTAGAATGCAACCTGCCACGGACCCAGTGAGGAGAGGTCAGGTGCATGGTCCTGAGTGCACTGCAGGCAGACACCTCTGTCCTTTTCCTCATTATTCCCAGACTAGACAATCCAGGTCTGGCTGGGTGAGAAGCCACTGCCTGAGGGTAGCAGGCCCAGGGGGCAGGTCTTTTAGGATGCGGAATACCCAGAGCTGGAGGGCCAGACTAACAGGACTAGAGCAAGGTGCTCTGGATGCTAGAGGAAGCGCTCAAAAGGTGGGTGGAGCTGACACTTACTCTGGGCCTCAACCAGCATGGGGTGTGATCAGGACACACCCTGGGAGCTGAGCTCTTTTCCCCTCTGTCCTAATGCTCCAAATGGGGGCACGGCCCTGTCTTACCTTAAACCGAACCATGTAGAGTGCATCTGTCAGGCGGTTCATGCTAGGGTGCTCCTCCCCCGTCTGTCAGGGAGAGGGTACTGTGAGCCTGGCATGCTTGGGTTCCAAACCCAGAGAACCGCCTGACCTGGGGACACCCTACTCACCTCCAGGAAAACACCAACCACAGCCAGGCCATCGGGTGCTGAGGCTGCCTCCCCAAAGGTGCTGTACTTCTTAGCATTCCAGTGAACCAGATGCAGCTGGGGACAAGAGCAAGCCAGGCCAGGCGAAGGTTTAGGGCCACCCAAGCAATGAGAACTCAGAGCCGGGCTTCCCTCACTCCGGCCCGACTTCTGCCCTCTGCAGGACAGGGAGCTATCAAACCTCTTACGAGCCTAGGGGAGCCCCAGAGGGAGGGCCACAGGGAGCATCCACCCAGTTGTGGACCCAACTAGCGTATAGGAGGAGACACAGGAGGAGACATCTGACTCCGGCCCTGCCTGCACCTCACTGAAACAGTGGCCCCTCCAGCCAAATTCAAAGAGTAAGCAGAGAGTTATCAGATAGAAGCCCAGGGGAAGGGCATTCTAGGAAAAATGAATAGCATAGGGCAAAAGCTCGGGGGCATGAAAGAACCAGGGCAGGCAGGGGTTTGTCATCAAAGCTCAGTGGGGGAAAGGGTGGGGGAAGATGTAGCCAGGCAAGAAGAGTTCATGCAGGGCCTTGAATGCCAGGCTCAGGTCCAGGAGGGCTATCAGCAGGGTGTTGAGGGACCAGTTGGGCCCTTCTGAAAACCCCTGCATGTACAGGCCTGGACAGCACTGGCAGCGTTCAGAAGGAAGCCCCTGTGGTGCAGCTGGGAGCGGTATCTCTCCTGGAGGCTGCAGAGCCCCTCCTCACCCTTTCCAGCTCCCCCAGAACCTGGGTGCCTGGGCTATGGGGCCCACATGCCTTCCCAGGAAGCGGAGGGCAGCAGGTGGGGACCCTCACCTCACTGGGGAATGACTTGCCGTCCACTGTGTGCTCGGAGCCCACGTCGCGCTTCTTGCCCCAGTGGAAGTGGAACTGCTTGAGACGGTAGGGCCCTTCCAGGGGGCCCCCGGTCACCACTGGGCAGAATGGGGTGTGTGGCAGTTGGTGTGGGAGGACCCACAGCCTGGCAAAAGGCAGTGCCAGGACCAGGGCAGCACCCCAGGTAAGGCAGACATTTCTCATGTAGAAAACCCACTGGGCTGACTAGTTTTATTGGGGTCAGTCCCATTAGCAGCCCCTCAAACCCTAATCCAGGTCAGGCAAAACCTTAACAGCCTCCAGGTGGCAGAGGAGTCTGGGACTGACAGAGCGTAGCTCTCCATCAGGCCCTCCTCGCTATGCCTGCCCAATTTCCCATGGAACCATGGACAATAGCCCTCCCACGTCGGCAGCCCTGGCCCAGAGCTGGCCTGGAAGGATTATTTTGTTTAGAATTCATAGTAGCCCCTAAGTGGTAAAATACATCATTATCCTACTGTATAAAGGAGGAAACTGGGACATTTGCCCCAAGTTACATAGGAAAGTACACTCTGTGGTATGAACCCACAGCCCCTGTGTCTACAGCCCAGACCCCGAATCACCAGGTCACTCTGCCTCCCCAGTCTTGAGCCTCTCCAGCATACGGTGTTGTCCCAGAGTAGGAGGCCAGCTTCTGAGAGTCTGCCCTCCTGGTTAGGCTCAAGGACTCCCACACCATCTCCCACACAAATGGCCTCTTGGGAGAATTTCACTTGTTCTGGTTTTGTGACTTTCTCACCTCAATAGCTGGTTAGCTGGGGCCACATAAGGCTGCCTAGGACCGATAGAATTTCCAGCTGAAACAGATCTGGCATGGAGGGGCCCAGCCAGGCCTGAATGTGAGCCCCTGGATCAGGTGACGGTCCCAGGCTCAGAGTTCCACAAGGCTCCTCCATGATGGGTGACCAAAGCAAAGCACTGTCCCAGGGAGCCTCTCGAGGAAGAAGTGGCCAGGCCAGGCCACCGGCCCCTCCTTGCCACTCTGCCTTATAGGAGAAGCAAGGCCTGTCATGGGCAATAGCCGGCAGGAGGCTGCCAAAGGGAGTTGGGGCCAGTGCCTTGGGCAGGGTTCCAGTCAAGCTACCCCATCCCTCCCTGGGAGGGAAGAGGGAGGCTTCCCGATAGATCTGGAGGGGACCCCTCTCAGTGGGTCTCCTCTGGGATCCAGAGTGGTCTCGCAGAGTGAGCCTTGGGCTTGGCTTCCTGACCGTGGAGTGCACTGTCACTGACTCTGACTTACTGTGTGTCCGATGCTCTGCAGGCATCAACCCATTTGACCTCTGGAGTGGCCCAGAGTGGGTTATTGGCAGAGCCTTGCTTCTTTATTCTTTTCACCGGCTGCCTGATTTCTTGGGCCTGGCCATTCCTGAAGGGAAGCCAGGCCAGCCAGGCCTGAATGTGAGACCCCAGAACAACAATCCAAAGGCATGCCTCTTGAGAGTTCCCCTGCCCCTTCACTGAGGTGCTGATGTCTGAGTTGAGCCCTCAGGGATCTCTGAAGGATGTTGGGAGGAACAGCCACATGAAAACTGCTCCTTTATAAACTGTCGTCTAGTCTCCCATATAGTATCTTCTCTCTAAAGCTCTGAGTAACAAGTTTGTTTGTGTTTGTGTTTTGTTTTGTTTTGTTTTGTTTTTGAGACAGGGTCTTGCTCTATTGTCCAGAGCAATGTATGGACTCACTATGGGCTCACTATGGAGCCCAGGCTGGCTTTGAACTCACAGCAATCCTCCTGCCTCAGCCTCCTGAGTGCTGGGATTATAGGCATGCACCATCTTGCCCAGCTTTGAGAGGGTTTTCTTGTAATTCAGTATAAGGATACGCTTTCTCTCTTTCTCTTAAGAATCTACCAGACTTCCTTCTGCAGCAAGAACAGTATCTGAACTCTGTCCTTTCTCCTAGCCAGACTGGACTTGAGGCCACTTCAGCAGATCAGTAGTAATGGGGGCAATGAAAACTAACCTGATTTGAAGTGCTAAATGGACAGCAGGGAAAGGAATTAGTGTTTCTTGAGCATCTGCAATATGCTAGTACTACAAAAGTCATTTCATTTTTTCATGTGTCCTGTCAGAGATCTTAAAGATCTCATTGCTTCCATTTTATGCACGAAGAGACTGAGGCTCAGCCCAAGACTCCACAGCTGGTAAGAGGTGAAGCCCTCCTTCCCCACTGCAGCGAGCTGCTTCCCCTCAGCCTGCCTGACATAGGGACAGGTGCCAGGCTCATGGAAGGGGCCACTTACCAGTTCGGTCATCACTGTCATTGAAGTCTACTTGAACAGAGTGGCCATTGTTGGTGATGCTGAGGGACGTGCAGGCCTCATAGGAAAGCTCCAGGGGCTGCAGGCTCGGCGAGTAAACAGCCTGGCTGGATATGATATTGATGGGTGACTGGCGGTCTCCCTGGGCAATGGGATATAGCTTGTGCCAATTTGAGGGGCCTGCGGGCAGAAAGGGAGGTTAAGGACTTAGTCCAGCCAGGGTCTCTGAGCTACCGGCTACAGGAAACCTAGGAAAATGGTCTCCCTTTCAGAAAGCTCCTGTTTTATTACAGTTAGACAGTTTGGAGTTCTAATCCCAGCTCTGCCTCGGCCACTCTTAGCCTCTGTTTCCTTGTTTGGGAAATGGCTTCACTAAAACTTACCTTCTAGTGCTAAGAGGCCCAGAGGGGTAACGCATGGACAAAAATATTTCACAGCTACCGGCTCAGAGGTGGTTCCAGGTAGTGAATTTCCCAACCCATTTTACATGCTCAGGAATGTGAAATCTCTGATCTGATCTTATCAGGTATTTAGCATTTTCTGCTTCTTAAGCAATTTAGTGCAAACTTGTGTCAGTGATGACAACAGCAAAAACTTGCATCAACCTAGATTTGGCTCAATGACATGTATTTGCTCCTCACAGTCACCTTGTGAAGTAGAGAACAACATGACACCCATGGTATAGAGTAGGAGACTGAGGGTCACTTATGCACACATGCACGCGTGCGCATGCGCGAGCGCGTGCGCGCGCGCGCGCACACACACACACACACACACACACACGCACACACACTGATATAAACACACACCATGAATCTGTACTGCTTCCAGCTGTCTCCCCACGCCTGTGCCTACAGGTCCGTAGAGACAATCACAGGTGCACACACGTGTACAGTAACCTGGCTCACCAGGCTGAGAGCAGGGGCCAGGCCCAGAATATGTATATGTACAAATGTACCCGTGCACTCAACCCTGTTGACATCTGACACATATGTATGCACCCTCACACTCTAATGGAATCCCATGAAGGGACCACAGCAAAACACATGGTGGTGCACACACATGCACACCTGCATGCACACCCACGGGCGCCCACCACTTGCCTCCAGAGGCTCCATCTGTAGCCTAGAGGCTCAGCATCTCCCTGGGGAACATCCTGAGATGCCGCCTATTTTTAGAGCTACTGCCTGCGGGTGCTGCTCCCCCTTTCTGGCTTCTTAAGTTTTCCTGAGAAAACAGCAGCAGGTGCCGACAGAGCTATGTCCCCAGTGGATGACTCAGAAATGTGGCCGGGGCCCCACTGGGTTATTTTTGAAGCCCTATGAGCGCTGCTGCAGGCAGAGACCTCTGTCCTTTTCCTCATTGTTCCCATACTAGACAATCCAGGTCTGTCTGGGTGAGAAGCCACTGCCTGAGGGTAGCAGGCCCAGGGGGCAGGTCTTTTAGGATGCGGAATACCCAGAGCTGGAGGGCCAGACTAACAGGAGGACTAGAGCAAGGTGCTCTGGATGCTAGAGGAAGCGCTCAAAAGGTGGGTGGAGCTGGTGCTGGCGCTAGGGGGACCCCCGGGGAGAGGTAGTCTTCTATAGATTCTGTCAACCTCTCCCTTCTCCGCTTCTCCATCTCTGCTGGTCTCTGTTGCTTTTTTCCGAATGTTTGTTCAGTTCTTACATGTCCAAATCTGGGGTTCCCCTTTAAAATATGCTCCTTTGTCCTTGGGGCTCTCCAGGGGGCAAAGAATCCCCAGCATGCCCCTGGCTCCCTCCAATAAGCTCCAACCTCCTGGCCCTCCCAGACTGTGTAGCCCAAGACCCCCACTCACCCTCACAAAGTTAGTATCTCTCCCCAAAGAAGTGGGGCTGGGCGGATGTTCCTACCCCCAGCTCTAGCTCTTCTCCCTACCCCAGCTCCCTGCTGGGTCCCCCCTCTTGAAAGCTTGGATCTTGGGGACTCAGTCCATTGATCATCTCTGGGAAATGAGGAAGCCCCTACCAACACCCCACTCCTGCTTGACAAAAAAAAAAAAAGAGCCCCAAAGGGAGGTGACCGGCCCCAGACCGCCCCCCACCCCCACCCCACGCTGGTTGGCTCACCTTCTGCCTCTTATCCCTTCCTCTGCATCCTAAAAAAAACGGAGGCAGCATGGAGAAGCTATTTTCCGGATCAGACCAGAAGGTTGGCGCGGTCCACGAGCTCCCACGCCTCACACCGGACGTGCCCAAACACCCCGATCCTTGTCGACACCCGGGCACATGCGTGCGTCCCCAAGTGCCCCCTTCCTTCACGCACCAGCCGGCACCGCAGCTCGGACAGCTCCGCGGGGAAACTCCCGGGGACACGGCGCCCTTGCCCAAGCGGAGCCCGGCGCCCCCGAGGTCCCCGCTCACACGCCGTGCGCGCTCCCCGCGCGGACACCCGCGCACGGCGCTCCACCGCGACCGCCCCCGCTGCCCTGGGCCGTCTCCCCGCGCTGCGCCTGCCCAGGGGACAGAGCGGGTGCGGCAGCCTGGGGCTGCGCGGAGGCGGCGGCGGGACGCGCTCCGGCGCTGGGGCGCTTGCCGCGGGGACTGGCCCGAGCGGAGTTGGCGCCTGGCGCTGGGGGCCAGGGCTGGGGCCAGTTGGGCCGGGATCGGGGGCTGAACGTGACAGGTCCGAGTCAGTACTGGATCGCGGGGGTGAGGGCTTGGGAATCCCGTGGATCGGGGCGAGTCCACTTGGGTCAGGGCTAGGGCGTGCGCCTACCATCGTCCCGGCCATAGCCCCAGCCGTGGTGGCCGGTCATGCCGCCGCCGTCCCCACAGCCGTCACCTGCGGGCTGCGCTCGATCCGCTTGGTCGGTCGTGGCTCGGGCCGGCTCGCTGCGCGGAGCAGCCTCTTAAAGCGGCGGCGGGCGGGAGGAGCAGCTCCCGGGGGACCCGCCCCCCACCTCCCAGCCGGGCGAAAGACCGGCCCTGCCCCCACCCGCCCGCCAGCAGGCCCTCCGACCCAGAAGTCTGATGAGAGGCCAGAAGGGGACAGACCTTTCTCCCGTCACCTGCTTCCCGGCCAAGTGACTCTCCCTCCTTCCCTCCACACGTGTGAGGTCCTGGGGCACGGTGTTGAGAGAATGCCCTGGTAGGGGCCGCATGGCTGCTCCACAGTGCGTCCCCTCAACAGGCTCGTCCGTGAGTCGTAAATGGCACCACGGAAGACTTGGGCTCAGGGTCCCGAGTCCCTTTTAAATTGCACTGAACATCCAGTGTCCAGAACTGGAGAGTTTCTTGTTTGCCAGATGCCGTGGTCAGGCCTTGGATCTTGGCTGTGATGTAACCCTCTCAGCTACTCCAGCATCCTGAAGCGCTTACATTGATTGTCTTCAGATGACAGAGTCAGAAACCAAGGCCCACGGAGGTAAAATGACTTGCCCGAGGTCATCTAGCCAGAGATTGAAGGTTTCCTTTATTATTATGTTTTTATACTGGGGATCAAGCCCAACACCTTCACACTTAGTTACATCCCCAGCTCTTTTTTTTTTTAAGGTAGGGTCTCACTCTGGAGTCCAGTCTGGTCCTGAACTCACTATCTAGTCCAGGTTGTCCTTGAACTCACGGTAATCCTTCTATTGCAGCCTTCCCAGTGCCGGGATTATGGGCATGTGCCATCACACCTGGTTTTATGTGGTGCTGGGAAATTGAACCCAGGACCTTGCGTTTCCTAGGCAAGTGCTTGCTATGTCTCCAGCCCTTATTTTTGATTTCGAGACAGGGTTTTACTAAGTTTGCTAAGTTGCTAAGCCCATGCAGGGCTCAAACTTCTGATCCTTCTTCCTTGGCTTTCTAGAGTACTGAGAGGGAGAGGGTTAGACAGGGGGAGGGACAGAAAGAGAGTGCTTGTCACCTTGACAAGATACCTATGTGCACAAAACGCTCAACTCCATTGTAAACCTTAAATTTTGCACATTTACATATCAGTAAAATGGGAAAAAAATAAAAATAAAAAATAGAGTACTGGGATTATAGGCCTGTGCCACTGGGCATACCTACTCCAGATACCCTTTATGCCTTCCTTTTGATACCATGGGCAAGGAAAGCTTATGAGGCTCCAGGAGCCCCAGAGTAGATAGGTGACAAGACTGGCAACCTGAACACTTAGCCCAGGTGAAACTGCAGCCCGATTATGAGTAGGGAGGAGTGACATCAATCAGTGAGTAAGGGGGACAGACAGACCCAAGGACAGCAGCTGGCTTTCCCATGGAGCAAATCTGAGGCCCTACCTCCCACGCCCCCTCATTCTCTGCAGCTTCCTCTTTCCCCTCAGGAACTCTTGCCTCTCCCAACCCCTGGCGCCCCTCGTTGCAGCTCAGGACCTCCACCTTTATTCATCTTCAGTGCCTGCTGTGGCTCAACATTTTCTCACCCACAAAGCCCTGGTCCTTGCTGCGCCTTCCTCCTGGTGTGTCTTCCACCCCCTGGATCCTGCCAGCCCAAATCTGATTCATCTTAGCACGTGGCCTTGTGCCAAGGATAGGGCTTGTCTCTGGCGAGGTCTCAGCAGACAGTTTGGAGAAAGATGAACAGATGGGTGATGTAAGGACAGATGAACGATGCCACCTAGAGACCTGTACTCAACAGGACCTGAAGGGCCATTTGTAAAATGTCTGCTGGTCATGCCTTCACCACATGATACTATTTCCAGCTTTGCTCTTGGTTGATTTGAGAATTTTTCTGGCTGTGTCTCTGGAGCTGTCTCAGTTTCCCTCTCCCAGTTCCCCAGATACAGCTGAAGAGATTAACTGACAGCTAGCTGGCTGGGCCAACATCAATTATGCCCATTCCTGCAGATCTTCCCTTCTCTGACTTAGGAGCTGGAAGGGGCTCTCAATATAATCCTGGTCTTACTGTATGGTCAAAGGACTCGTGACAGAGATGCAGGCTGTGGTCCCCAAGATGACCAAGTGGTAGAGAATCCAGCATTATCAAGGCCTCGGGTATCAAGCCAGAAACACCATCCACAGGTCAAGAAGAGGAAGTCATGCTTCCTGCAGCCACCATCTTCTACCGGAGCCAGGTTTCCCTTTCCTTGGGGCAGCCCTGCAACACTTTTAGGGATCCAGCGGCAGCCCAAACTACTATAAATAAACACAGAAAAGGCCTAGGTTGCTGTGAGGGAAAAAGTGGATCAATGACTTAAAAATAAAATTGGAATTCTTCATATAGTTTTGCATCTTGCTTCATCTACACAGCAACCTTGAGGGATGTTTTGCCCCATTTCACAGGTGAGGAGAAAGCAAGGTTGAGCGAGGTTGAAGGAAGCTTTCAGGGGTACACAGTGTGTCAACGAACAAGGCTGGCTTGGCTCGGATACTGACTCTTCCATTCAACAAAGAGGAGGAAGTAGATTCTAAATTTGTTTCTCATTTGTGTGTGTATGCAAGTCCTTGGTAGAAGGACTTAAGGGAAGCCGGGAAGAATAATGTGTGTTTAGGAAGGAAAGAGAGTCTGGAAGGGTTAGGAGAGGGTTGGGCAGGATAGGAAGGACACAAATCCTTTGTACCTTCTAAAAGAATTTATTAAGTATATACAGTGTATTGCCTCTTTAGCAAAGAAATCAAAGTTGATCTAGTTTTTTCCTTCCCGCAGCCTGTCTTAGCAATTTTCCTGGGTGCCAGGAACTCAGGCAGGTGAGAGGAGCCAATGGTGTATGTCCTTTTCAGGTGAACCCCCAGTAACCCCAGCAGTTCACTCAGGTCAATACATGTGCTGTCTTTAAAATGGAATTGATTTCTCTGCTTGAGAGTTTATTCTTGGGTCTCACTGGCATCAGTGGCTCCTGGTTTTCACTATTTATGGAGAATGTGGAGGAATGTGGAGAGATGGGAATGAGGGCTGGGGGAGAAGGGCCCGAGCTGCTTGCAAAGTCATACTTACCCATCAACAACCTTGGCAACATTTCAGTTCCCCTCTCAAAAACAGTGTTGTTTTTTCTCTACAGCAAGGGGATGCTGGGATTATCCCTGTCTTCCTTGCTTCTTGGGTACCCCTGTGCACATCTGTTGAAACAAAAGATGTCCACTCCTGCAAAAACAGGTAGAATCATCCCTCCTTCTCACAGTTTGCTATGGCTAGGGTCACTGGCCCAGTCTAGAAGTCCTGTTTCTTGTATTATTATTATTTTTAAGACAGAATCTCACTGTAGTCCAGGCTGGTCCTGAACTCACAGTAAACCTATTGCTTCAGCCTCTAAGATTGCTGGGATTATAGGCATGCACCACAACACCAGGCTTATGTGATACTAGGGAATCAAATCCAGGGCCCTGCACTTGCTAGGCAAGCACTCTAACCACTTAGCCATGCCCTCAGGCCTCCTGTCCCTTATTTTAAAAACAATTACAGGACTGGAGGAATAGCACAGTTGTTAGAGCACATGTCTCACAATATATAGCTTTATGATCAGTTTTTTCACTTTTTTTGAGACATGTTCTCTCTCTGTAGCCCAGGCTAGTCCTGAACTCACTAAGGAGTCCAGGCTGACCTTGGACTCACAGCAGTCACCCTGTCTCATCCTCTTGAGTGCTGAGAGTACAGGCATATGCCACCATGCCCCGTTTATGTGGTGCTGGAGAATCAAACTTGGGTACTTGGTGCTTGGCTTAGCACTTGGTAGGCAAGCGCTTCAACCGCTGAACCACTCCTCCAGCCCTGCTTTTCTACTTGTTTAGATAAGCATTTCCCTCTCCAAAATTAGCCTTGGAGAACTTGACACAGTATTTGCACATTGCTCTGGCATGTTATTTCCAGTTTTCACTATTGTAAACAGCACGACAGTGAATATCCTTACTTATACATCTTAGTGTGCGACTCACGATTTCCTTGGAATAAATTGCTACAAGTAGAATTACCAAACTAGATGCCATACAAATTACCAAGTTACATATTTTGAAGTGTAGAAAATGTGGTAGAGGGGCTGGAGGAATAGCACAGTAGTTGGACTGCTTGCCTAGCAAATATAAGACCCTTGGTTCAATTCCCAGCACTGGCTATCATGGCACACCCCTGTAACCCCAGCACTCGGGAAGCTGAGGCAGGAGGATTGCTGTGAGTTCAAGGCCAGCCTTGGCTATGTAATGATTTAGTTTAGGACCACCAGCCTGGACTACAGAGTGAGATCCTGAAAAAAAAATAAGGACAAAGAAAGGAAATATGTTCCCTAATTGTATTACTTTGTTTGGCAAACATTTATGGGAGACTTACTAGGTGTCAAGAGCTGGGCCAAGTATAGGTGATAAAACTGTGAACAAGATGCATCACTACCTCATAAAGCTTACGGAGTCGGGGAGAGAGGCGAGCATCAACCAGTGGATACCAAATGAGCAGGGCTAGAATGGTTAAGGATAGGCAGAAGAGCTAGTGGCTAAGGCAGAAGAGGTGTCCTAGGTTGTGACTCATTTTCCTGCCTGGTCTCTCACAGACAATGGGCTGCCCCAGATTTTGAGACCCAGTCTTCCCTGAGTGAGATCAACTAGAATGGGTAAAATAAGAGTCTTGAGTTGGAGTCTAGCCAGATCTGTTGGAATAGTTATCCCTTAATTCCTGCTATTTGCCTCCTATCTCCAAACCTGTGCTCTCTGTCTGGGTTAGCAGTAGTACCTCCAATCCATCAAGTGGTGTGAGCACGAGAGGTGATATATGTCAAGGGCCTGCTCATTGGATCGTAAGGGCACAGGAAACAGGTATGCCCTACAAAACGTGTCAAAGTCCTAGCCACTCCTCCTACCTCATAACTCTGCATATACTCTTAATTGGAAATAAGGTCTTTGCAGAGATAAACTTGAGGTCAGTAGGTGGGTCCCAATCCAATGTGACTGGTGTCTTACTACCCTGAGACCCAAAGGAGAGTATCATGTACCCAACAGAGGCAGAGACTGGTGTGCTGCAGCTGCAACCCAAGGACTGCTGGCAAACCACCAGAACTTTCAACAGGCAAAGGATTCTCTCCTTCAGGTTCAGAGTAGTGCTGCCCACGCCTTGACTTCAGATGCCCAGCCTCCAGAAATGAGTGAAACAATACATTTCTCTTGTGCTTAGCCCCTCAGTTTGAGGCATTTTGTTATGGTAGTCCTAGGAAAATAATACACTGAGATATATTTTTACAGATACCACTAACACAGTGGTACTCAAAATCATGGACTTCTTCATAGGTGGTATGATCTTCTGTCCCCCACATACCAAATTTGGGGATATTTCCTTTCATGCAGTCTACCACTACAGTAGTCACAAAAGGCTAAGTAATGAACTTTCACCTCTGACCCTTCTACATTCCCTGGGCAGGTATTATTAGCCCTTGTATTTCACTCCTCTAACTGGAGAAGGAAATCTGACAGCACAGCACACGATGAGCTGGGAAAGCCTCGAGCCTCTGTCTCCCAGCAGTTGTGTCCCACGGGTGCCAGGTAGAAGAAGGAAGTCGGGGAGGGTGTGCCCCCACCCTAGTCTTGGAGCCAGAACTCAAGGGAAGTGTGTTCATCATCTCTGCATCACCACTGCCAAACTGGGTTTGCTCCCCTGTCCACACCCTGGGCAGGCTGGGGATGGGCGTGGGGATCCGTGCTCACTTCTGCTTTATTTCGGGCAATAATTAACCTGAAGTGCTGATAGGGCTTGAGATGTAGGGAGGAAGGACTTCTCAGCTTCTTCCCTGCTGGTCACTGGGCTTCTCTTTCTTTCCCTTCCTCATGGAGTCACTTTCTTTCTTGACACTCATCCCCAAAGGACACCATGCTCTGTCTGAAAAACAAAACAAGCCTCTTTTTGCAGGGGGAGTAGAAAGCTTTTACTTCTCCATCTTTCTATGTTCATGGTCCTCACAATCCCATCTCTGCTATCTCTCAGACCTTCCTACTCTTTAACCAAGTTTCACTGGCATCTACACCTGTCTTGCCCACTTTGCCACCAAGAGGTGACACCTGCTGTTCTTTGATTAAAATATTCTTTCTTGGGCGGACGTAGCCCACCAGTTAAAGCTCGAGGCCCAGAGTTCAAGTCCCCAGCGCTACATCAGCATATTTACAGCTGGGTCTGTAATCCCAGCACTCGGGAGGCTGAGGCAGGTGAACTGTCGTGTGTTTGGGGCCAGTCTGGGCTACGTCGTGAGTGCAGGACCAGCCTGGACTACAGAGTGAGAACCTGCCTCAAAAACGAAAATGACCCCACACAGGAAACGTTTCCGAAGAGGAGGAGTAGAGTGGGACTCCTCTGTGCACCCACTCCAGCCGCCCTCTACAGGAGGGCCACACTGCTTTCCTGTTCCTCTCCTCTCAGACGGCAGTGAGCTCTCCAAGAAAAGGGGCTGAATTTACTCTGCTCTGCAGCCCGGAGCAGCTAACTTCGGGGCTCAAAATAGACTCCCAGAAGTGGGCTTGTTGCAGGACAGGGTGGAAGAAATGGTGAATAGTATGGAGCTTTACAATGAAAGTTACCATTCATGCGAGATTTCTTGCGACTCCGACCCTCAATGTTCAAAATAAGGCTAAAAAAAATCCCATGTGACCGAGACCCGTTCGTTTCCGCTTGTACAGGTGAGCGATCTGGGGATTTGCACGGGAACGAGGAATTCGCACAGTCAGTACATGATTAAAAGTCTAGTCCGCCTGACTCCCAAGTGGGGATTCCTAACAGCTACTGCCCGACAGAGCGACGGCCCGGTACCCTAGCGGCGTCGGGGGACACGTACCGGCGCTGCCAGCCCGGATCGCTCCGACGCCGCGTATGCGCCGGCGTTGCGGCGACGCATGCGCAGATCCGCGCGGCGCTCCGTGCGGGCGGCGCGCAGTGCGCCTGCGCACGCGTGGAGGGAGCCGGTGGTGGCGCTCGGCTGCATCCCGGTTGTTCGTGAGGCGGGCCCGGCCATGGCGCAGCCGGCGAAGCTACTCAAGGAGCAGAAGTACGACCGGCAGCTGAGGTGAGCAGGGACTCGCCGGCCGAGCGAGCGGGCTGCCGGGCTCTCCTGCGTCTGGCCGAGGCCTAAGCCGAGGGCGACGCGAGAGGCCCCCGCCGGGCGGGGACCGGCCGTGTGGGCGCGGGGAGCCCGCGCTGTGGGTCTGGGGGCCCAGGTGCGTCCCCATGGTCGGGCACCCCCGGCCTACCCGCGGGGGTGCGTGGTCTCGGGCTGCATGCTCTGCGGGCGTTGGGATCCCCAGGCGTGCGCAGGCCTCGACTCTCCCTGCCCAAGTCCCCTGTTTTGCGTAGTAAGGGGGATGGGAATACCCCATCGTAGCCACTAAGAGCTTATCAGTTATGCTTTTAGGACGGCGCTGTCCAGTAGAATTATAATGCTAGTATCAGTAGAAATATAACGTTAGTACATATCTTATTTATGTTTTGAAGTAACCACTTTAATGTAAAAAGAAACATGAAAGTTCATGACATAATTTAGTCTAAAATGCTCAAACATACTGTTTTCACACGGAATCAGTATAAAAGGCCGCTGAATTGTTTTGCTTTTCGACCCCTCCTGTCCTACAAATCAGATCCTTTACAGTTAGAGCACATCGTAATTCCTGCTGGCGTCACTCCTGGTGCACCACAGCCAGCCGTTTGTGGCCAAGGGCTGCCCTACTGCGGAGTGCCGAGCTAAGCCACCAGGGGATCCTGCCTTACTTCCTCACGCGAGCCTTTCTTTTCCTTCCCGGTTCCTTGTTTATGGAGCATCTCCTGTGTGTGGTTGTGGTCCCCCTCCTTGCTGGAGCTCCCAAGCCAAAAGAAGTTACAGTATGTCCCTGCGGTCTAGTGCTGTGTTAGGGCCTTTGCGTGCTTAATCCTGAGAGCGCCCCTGAAGGGAGGTATTCCTTGTGCTTTGTGATGGGGAAAGTCTTAGTGATGTTAGGTAACTTGCTTTAAATTTTCTGTGTTTTTAAATTCAGGGCGATCAAACTTTTACACTTCTGGATAAAGAAACAAGGTGACACACTTCTTGTAAACACCATGTTTTCTTGTAGACACCATGTTTTACATATTTTGAGGGTTTTTTTTTTTTTTTGAGGTAGGGCCTGACTATAATCCAGGCTTGCTCTGTGGCACAGGCTAGCCTCAAATTCATGGCAATTCTCCTGCCTCAGCCTTCCCAGTAGTGAGATTATAGGCAGTTTATGTGGTGCTGGGGAGTTGAATCCAGACTTTTGCACTTGCTAGGCAAGTGCTCGAACTGCTGAGCTATACCCCAGCCCAGTTCTTGTGCTTTAAATAGAGATACAACCATATATGACCAAGCTGAGAAGATATTTGAGGTTACTAAACACTGGAAGAGTCTATCCATTAAGGGACTAAACTTTACCTGTTGTGGTGACAGCTAGTTACTGGTTTGGAAGTGTAGAAAGAAGCGGTAAGAAGCAAAATTATATGGCTGGATAGTAGTAATCAAAGTCTTGGTGCTCCGGCCAGCAAGAGAGTAGAGAGGATCACTCGGCTTGGCTTCTTTTGTGAAGTATTACCTAAAAATGCACGATCATTTGTAGGCTCATTCTTCAGCTACCCAAGCTTCTAATCATGTGAATATGTGCCCTGCTTTATGGAAAAAACATGGTTCCAGACCATCTGGTTCTTCTGGGATATTCCTCCATTCATTTGACACTCTTCAGTGAACTCCTACGCTGGCAAGGCGCTGTGGCAGGCAGTAGGGTTTTAGTGGTAAATATACGGGAGTGGTTTGGGCCCTTAGAGTGGAAGGGTGGATGCTCAGCAAATAAAAAATCGCATGGGACACTTGATTGTGATAATGCAGCGTGCGGTCAGGGTGAGTGTAATTTAGATTGAGTGATAGAAGAAGAATAGGAAAGTCTTTGTCTGAGCTGCTAGTACTTATCTGGCTACTGCATTTTCTAATGACTTGGGCTACCCCATGTTTTATATGCTGACAAGAAAAGATAATTAGTGGATTTTTCGGGGTGAAGGTAACCAGTTTAGCCCAGAAGCCATGATACATGTGTGATCATGTGAACTAGGTTATAGCACACATTTCTAATTGTTACTGCATCTTTGTAATTGTTAACGTTTGCATTGTTAAGTAACAACTTGAGTTTCCCAGGCTGGCTTTGAACTTGTGATCCTTCTGCCACAGCCTCTCAAGTAGCTGGAATTATAAATGTGCATCATTGCACTCAACCTATGTCAGG
This sequence comes from Ctenodactylus gundi, assembly GCA_004027205.1. NCBI lineage: Eukaryota > Metazoa > Chordata > Mammalia > Rodentia > Ctenodactylidae > Ctenodactylus > Ctenodactylus gundi. The sequence goes on from PVKB01002471.1 coordinate 118,249, forward strand.
ATCTGTACTAGATTGTACAGATCTAGAATGTACTAGATTTTGATTTTGTAGTTTAGGAGAAAGGAAACAGAACAATCCAAGTTTTTTCTTATTTTTCTTTTTTTCTTTCCTTTTTATTTTTTGAGACAGGATCTTACTGTAGTCCAGGCTGGTCCTGAACTCACTGTGTAGCCCAGGCTGGCCTGGCCTTGAACACACAGCAATCTTCCTGCCTCAGCCTCCTGATTGCTGGAATTATAGGCTTATAAGTGTGTGTCACCATGCCCATTTTGTGTGGTGCTGGGGAATCAGTTCAGGGCCTTGTGCTTGCTAGGTCAAGTGCTGTAACTGCTGAGCTATTCCTCTAGCCCCAGGCTAAGTTTTTAATAGAAGACAAATTTTTAACTTCTCGAGTTGAGATCTTACTGGGTTGCTCAAGCTTGTGCCAAACTTGGCTCAAGGAGACCTCTTAGCCTCTTGATGAAGTTGGGACTATAAGCATGTGCCACTGTACCTAGCTCAAACATTCCTTAATGTTGATGAGTATTTCTAAAGACTTCCTGTCCTGTAAGTTACCTGGTTTGAAAAGAGTAATGGACAAAGAGCTAGAAGATCATGTTCTGTTCTGACTTGATACTCCTCCCCCAACCATGCAAATTATAATCTGAGTTTTCAATTACTCTGCGATATAACCTCCACAGTAACGTCTGTTCTTGTTTCACATTTGTTGTGGTTGTCATGTCAGTTTTTCTATGGAAGAACACATTTTTTTGTTTTTTGTTTTTTGTTTTGTTTTGTTTGTTTGTTTTTTTTTTTTTTTTTTTTTTGCCAGGGTCTTGCTCTGTAGCCTAGGCTGGTCCTGAACTTACTGTGAAGACCAAGCTGGCCTCAAACTCATAGCAATCCTCCTACCTCAGCTTCCCAAGTTCTGGGATTACAGGCGTGGTCCTTCATACCCAGCTTTTATGAGGTGCTGGGGGATCAACCTGGGGTTCACACTTCATAGACAAGTGCTATAATTTTTGAGCTATGCTCTTAACCCCCAACACTTCGAAGATCAAAGATCACCATTCAAGTAAGAAAGTTGTATTTTTGTGAGATTTTTAAAGATCTTTAATTTGTGTCTTATTTTGTAGATTGTGGGGAGATCATGGGCAAGAGGCTTTGGAATCAGCTCATGTTTGCCTAATAAATGCATCAGCTACAGGAACAGAAATCCTTAAAAACTTGGTACTACCAGGTAATGTAGCTTGGGTGATTGTATTCTAAATTAACTTCAGATCTAGCAATACATATTACTAAGTCTGTTTTGTCTTCAAGGTATTGGATCATTTACAATAATTGATGGAAATCAGGTCAGCGGAGAAGATGCTGGAAACAAGTATGTTCTATTTTTTTCAAATATATGTTTTAGGAAAGGCAGAGCAATGTCATGGAAGGGTGAAGCCAGGGTCTGAGCTTCACCTCCTTCATCAGGTGATTGACTGGTGGAAATCATGTCTGTATGCTTAGGGTTAGGGAAGGAGAAAGTGAGTTAATAGAGGTAAACTGTTAGCACATTGTCGGCAAGTAAGCCACTGACAAAATGTACTCATCCTTACTGTCTTTTTTGCTATTAAATAAAAGAGTAATTATTATTCCCTTATTTGTGAAATCTGAATACTTCTGAGCCATTGCATTGATTCCTAGGTGTGGTACATAATTAACAATAATTACATTGTATTTGGGGATTGCGAGAATAATAAAATAGTACCTTTTATTTGTAGTGTCTTCTAAGCCTAGTCCAGGTATATTACGATGCTGTATGAAAATCCTGTTGGTTTGGCTTGGGTTATTTTTTGTTTTGGCACTGGAGAATTAACCCAGGGCCTTTATACTGTTATACTCTTCTGTATACCCAGCCTTTCTCTTGACTTTTTTTTTTTTTTTTTTGGAGATACCATCTCACTAAGTTGCCTAGATAGGGCTTGAACTTGGAATCCTGCATCAGCCTAGAGCTGAGAAGTATAGGCCTGTGCCACTAGGCCCAGCTAAAAATCTTGTGGTGGTTTTTTTGTTTTGTTTAATTTTTTGTTTTTTTCTTCAGAGACAAGTTCTTACTCTGTAGTCCAGGCTGGTCCTGAGCTTACTCTGTAGCCCAGACTGGCCTAGAATTTACAGCCATCCTTCTGTCCCTGCCTCCCGTGTTCTGGGATTACAGTCTTGGACTACCGTTCCAATTTTAGTATATGTGCTGCCGAAGCGAGCACAGTCTTGGACTACCATGCTCAGATGATTTTTATGTAATGCTCAAGCATGGAACCCAGGGCCTCGTGCATGCTAAGCAAGCACTCTAATCACTGAGCTATATCCCCAGTCCTAAAAATTCTGTTGTAAAGATTGTCAATATATAACATTCTTTATCATAATTAGACTTTCATGGCATTATTAAATTGGCTTCTAAGCTCACAATTTGGGGGATTTGGAGACTGAATGGGATCTCTCATTGTGTTTGTTGGCAAATAGCAATAAGTAAAACCAGTATTTAATTCATATTTAATTAGGATGTCTTTAGGTGATAGTACAAGTTTTTGCTGCCCATGGCATGGCCCCTTTTGCTGATATCTGAAATGAAAAAAAAAGCTTATTTGATTGATTATAGCAAGATGTGATAAGAATAAAGTTTCTTTTTCTTTTGAAGCTGTGAGCTTGTGCCACAGAGTAGCACTCTGACTCTGACCAGCAGCCTCTGCTTGGGTCTTGGACTATGGTGGGACTCCATGTTGCATAAAACCTGAATAAAGCTATAACAGTTTCTTTCACAAGCAACCGATTCAGTGCATCGTTTCCCCTGGGGTGCTTTGTGCAGCACTGATCTGGGGGAGGTTAACAGCTGTTAAGTGGCCAGTGGATTCCATGGTCAAATGAGTCTGGAAAATGGGTCAAATGGAATTAAAATTTCTTTACTACAAAACTTTAATATGCTGTGTATTGTGTATAGTGTGACTTTCCAAGAAGGAAATGAAGCGCATGTTGTTTATTCCTTTTTTTTTTCTTTCAGTTTGGGAATCCTTTTCTCTCTGAACATGTTGCAAAATTTGTATTCTGTGGTAAATAGCTTGGAAGCATTGTTTTATTAGTCCAACTTTATATAAGTTTCATTTGATTTCTTTTTTCAATGATGCTGTTAAACTATTACCAAAATTAGAGTTTATCTTATGTGATGAATGCAATAGTAATATATTGCAAGCAACTTTTTCCTTTGAAGTCTTATAATCCATGACTTTTTTTTTTTTTCTCATTCTGTCCACTTAGTTTTTTTCTTCAAAGAAGCAGTATTGGCAAGGTAAGCAGTTTGTTGTAAGACATAGTTATATGTGAGCATCTAATAATGTTATGTCTTTATGTCTGCAGTGGTTTGACTTTAAAAGAGAGCTTATTCTCTAAGAAATAGCTTATTTTTCTAAACTGGGAAGTCTTTTTATATATGTAGTAGTTTTAAGAATTTAAAAGTAGGGGCTGGACGAATGACACAACAATTATATTTATTCCCCAGCACCACATAAAACTGGATATGGTGGCACATGCCTGTAATCCCAGTGCTTGGGAGGCTGAGGCAGGAGGACTGCCATGAGTCCAAGGCCAGCCTGAGCTACGTAGTGAGTGTAGGACCAGCCTGGGCTACAGAGGGAGACCTTGTCTCAAAAAAAAAAAAAAAAAAGAAAAAGAAAAAGAAAAAAAGAAAAGAAAGAATTTAGAAGTACTGACTGTGACTTTTATCCTATCCCATGTTAAAGTCTTGAGTAACATTAATGTTCAAAAGATGGAATATTCTGGTTGAAGTTATACAAAAGATTATTTTTGTACTTCAAATACAAAAAATTTAAAAAATCATTTAGTGAACTTAGTATATTACCTGAGTGGAAGTGACAGTTAACTTGAGTGATTGATTGTGTTTGTATAGAACTATTAATGTGGGTAGTTAGAGTGAATCTGTACTTGATTCGGGGTAGCCCTGTCTCCTCCCCAGAGTTTATGGTAACTTGCCTAATCATAAAAATTGGGGTCAAGTAATGTCACTTAACTCTGGATAATGATGACTTAGCTCTGTTTTACGTAACATTCCCATTATACCTCAGTTTAAACACGGTGTGAAGCAGTTGTCAAACCTCTGCATGAAATTTGGGTAGCTTCACGATGTGTTTTACCTGATCTGTAAATTAGGGGATTACTTCTTAACTATTTTCTAATTTATATAAAATCCTTTGTTTTTAAAAAGAACCGAGCTGAAGCTGCCATGGAATTCTTACAAGAACTAAATAATGATGTCTCTGGAAGTTTTGTGGAAGAGGTATAATACACATATACTTTATTTCTGTGCTATTCAGTATATACTATTTTCCAATAACTTAAAAACCTAGAAACTAAAAATTTTGAATCTTTGTATCACTTAAGTTTAGTTGGAATTCTCTTTGTTGGCTCATTTATTCTAAAGTACTTAACTGTTTCTGCCAAATGTAATGATTGTGAAATTGTTGGATTTTTTTCCCCTTTGTCCTATTTAGAGTCCAGAAAATCTTCTAGACAATGATCCTTCATTTTTCTGTAGGTTTACTGTTGTGGTTGCAACTCAGCTTCCTGAAAGGTAAATTTGAATGTTTATATTTATTTCTATTTTAATTTTATATAGATTTACATAGTTCTATCTTCTCTAGATTAACTGTTATTTAAACTAGTTACATAGTTTTATTTTCTCTCTACAGTTTAAGACATGGTTTCTAAACTTTTTAATTCTACAGAAAGCTTCAGTTTGAAACTTCTGTGTGTATTTTACATTGAAAAAATAGGAAAGGGAAAAACTCTGATATTTAAAACCTTTTTGGATATTAAAGTGAATATTGGCTACTCTTTACAGATTAAAAATGAAGTAGAATTGATTATGGGAATAATTTGGATTTGTGTGCAAGGATATTATAAGTACTTTTCTCTGTCACAGAAAGGTTTAGGGATTGTTATTTGGCAACATTCTTTCTAATGCAACAAACTAGAGCTTAATGTCCCTGTAGTCCTTAACATACTTCCTTGAGACTGTAGCCTTGACCTGCTTATGTAATATAATGAATATATCTTTGGTTGTAAGTTGCTTTAATTTTAAGGCATTTTCTTGTTTGGTTTCTTTCATACTTGGCATATATTCATTTGTTTATATTCATGTATTATTTCGCTTTTCTGTACAGTACGTTACTACGGTTAGCAGATGTCCTCTGGAATTCCCAGATCCCTCTTTTGATCTGTAGGACATATGGGCTGGTTGGTTATATGAGGATCATTATAAAAGAACATCCAGGTAAAAATATTGAGCATATGGAGCTTGCTGTTTGTTGCATTGGCTACAATTTTAGAAGCTTACTTAGAACTCTGGAGAGTCAGTTTTAAGTTACAAAGTAATTTTGTGTCAGCACATTTTGGCTGCAGGTTCAGTGTGAGTTTAAATTTACAACTTCATTTTTTTTTTTTTTTGAAACAGGGTCTCCCTTTGTAATGTAGGCTGGTCCTGAATTCAGTGTAGTACAAGCTGGACTTTAGATCACAGTAGTTCTCTTTCCTCAGCTTTCAGAGTGCTAGGATTACAGCTGTGTACCACCATACCTGACTTCTGTGGTGCTGGGGAGTCTAGGACCTTGTGCTTGGTAGGCATGTGCTATAACTGCTCTGCTGTTCTTCCAGCCCTTTCTTCGTGCTGTCTTTATGCTACTCCAGTTTATGTGCAATTTTGTATGATAAGACATTTACCCAACTATTGTTCCCAAGGAAACAGCATTATAGAAGGGCAAAGTCATGATCATAGACAGGCCTGCATCGGTTCAGGGCTGATACTAGCCCTTTGCCTAGAAAAGCTTCATCTTAGATTTTCTTAAAAAATTTTATTCAGAACTCCCACAATGTTCTTTATTTGCTCAAGAGAGCATTTTCATTCTGTGCCAGTTGTGAGCCAGCTACTCTGTGAATACCGAGGTAGGTCTTGGAATTGACGTCATCAGTAAGGAATAGTATCTCCATGGGTAGTTGGGAAGTGGTTTATTGGGTAAGCTTCTGATAGGTGGTGGTTACAAATGAGTTACAAATGGGAGAGTGAAAGGGTAATTTTTTGTTTTAAGCAGATTATTCTGAAGCTAAGAGGAAAAGAAACGAATTTAAAGGGGCAGAGATTGGAGATAGGGGTTGCTTTTAGTAGATTTGCAATGATACAATTAAGACAGAATGAAAGTGTCCTTGAACTCATGGCAATTCTTCTGCCTCTGCCTCCCTGAAAGAAGCTGGGATTACAGGCCTGTACCACCACATCTAGTTTTGAGTTTTCATGACACTTAACACTGCCTCCACTGCACAAGACCCTGGGTTCAGTTCCCCAGCCCCAGAACCACATAAGCCAGCTGTGGTGGTGCGTACCTATACTCCCAGCACTCAGGAAGCTGAGGCAGGAGCATTGCCCTGAGTTCAAGGCCAGCCTAGGCTATATTCTGAGTTTGGGACCAGTCTGGATGACAGAGCATGGCCCTGTTTCAAAAAAATAAATAAGGCAATGAGAGCAAGAGCAGCAAGGCATATACCGATGACTTAGGAGATGTTACAGAGGTAGGGGAAAGGAGGTAGGTAGGAATGAGCAAGAATAATTGCTACCTGTATACCTGCCTTTATGCGTAGTAATACATTTACTCTTTTCAAAACCTTTATAAGGTAAATACTGTCATATCCACTTTTTACAGATCATGCTGAGGTATCGGGATTAAGTTATTGGCCTGAGGTTGCGTAGCATGTATCTGAATTATTCCTTGTATTAAACACTCCGTGAGATTGCACACTGTCCTGTACTCCCTCATGTGTAGAGCAACACGCCGAGTGATAGAGCGGGTGAGAGCGAGTGAGGTTGGGCCTAAGGAACCTGAAATCAAGCACAAGTGACAGGGAGGAAGTCTAGATGGAGACACTCCTCCTGGCTGTTGAAGGTCACAGGCAGAAGATGAGTAGTTTGTCAGATGTTGTCTCTTTGTACTTTTTTGTCAGTGTAGACGTGTGGGGATCATCAGCCCATTAAAACAATTGCTCTGCCCTGGCCAAGGCATTAGGAGTGAGTCAATTAAATACTGCAGGCTAATTTTTTTTAACACCAGCATTTGGCTTCTAGCACCATTCTTCTTTGACAGTTTTTTAAAAATTATTATTTATTAATTTATTTTTGAGATAGGAGCTTGCTGTGTAGTCCAGGTTGTTCCTGAACTCACTCTGTTGCCCAGGCTGGCCTCGTACACACATTATTCATCCTGCTTCAGCCTTCTGAGTGCTGGGAGGCATGTGCTCCCACGCCCAGCTTATGTGGTGCCAGGGCCTTGTGCTTTTTAGAGAAGTGCTCTAACCACTATGCTATTCCTGCAAACCCTGTAGGCCAATTTTTTAACTTGATAATTTCGTGTGGTTTATATTTGGTTTCATAAACACCCAAGTATCCTTTGGCATAGAGCTTTTTCAGTAGTGATAAATTCCGTTCTAAAGGAATATTGGCTGTGCTTTTTTTTCTTTTTGTCTCATCCCCTCTCTTCCCCTCCAGTACTAGGGATTGGTTGAACCCAGCACCTTCACGCTGGCCTACATCCCAGCCCTTTATTTATTTATTTATTTATTTATTTATTTATTTATTTCTAGACAGGGTCTTGCTCTGTAGCACAAGGTGGCCTCTCAAGAAGTTCCCTTGCCTCAAGCCTCCTGAGTGCTGGAATTACGGTGTGTGCCACCACGCCCATCTTATGTGGTGCTGGGCAATCAAACTCAGGGCCTTGTGTTTGCTAGGCAGGTGCTTTAACTGCTGAGCTGTTCCTCCAGTCCCTATTTTTTATTTTTGAGACAAGGTCTCACTAAGCTGCTGAGTTGCCCAAGCTGTGCTTGAACTTATACTTCTATTACTTGAGTCTCCCATAGGGAGTTTCCTATGGAGGCATGCACCACCACATCTAGCTTGGTTTTATTTTTATTAAAACTTACAGTCTACTTAAGATTTGTGCATTTACTGTATGAAATTGTACCTTAATAACAAAAAAGTCTATAGGCTCTGTCATCATCTAAGAATTACAGGTTTCCTGAATTCTGACCCCTAAAGAATTGTTTCTCTGTTTGGATTATTTGTTTCTAGTAATAGAATCTCATCCAGATAATGCATTAGAGGATCTACGACTGGATAAGCCATTTCCTGAATTGAGAGAACACTTTCAGTCGTATGATTTAGATCATATGGAAAAAAAGGTTGGTAACGTGTGACCTTACATTTGTAGACAACCTAAATTACTCCAGTGTTAGAAAATATCATAAGTCTCTACATTTTGTCATTCATAGTGCACAATAGCAACTTTTACCTGGTTTTCATTAAATTTATTGTTCTCCCATGTTTAAAAGACAAAAGTATATAAAATGAACGTCTGCCTACTCACCACCTGAGTCAGGAAATCAGACAGTACTGTATCCCAGAAGGCCTGTTCATGGCCCTTCCTAAACAAGTGTACTTCTGAAAATTGAGCTGAGTGTGGTCATTCACTCTGGAAGTCCCAGTTACTTACAGGAGTATGGGTGAGTGGCGACAAGCTGTCTTAGTTACTTTGTCATTGCTGTGACTCAGTACCCGACATCCACAAATGTAGGGAAGGAAAAGTTTATTTTAACTCACACAGTTTCAGAAGGACACAGTTCATTCGGGGCAGCCGGCAGCAATGGAATTACATGGCAGAGGCAGAGGTAGAGGCGGCTCCTCACGACATCACAGACAGGAAGCCAAGCTGAGACTAGCTGAGTCTAATCCTCCAAAGAAGGCAGGAAACAGCTTATATATCCTTCCAGGTCTCCTCCCAGTGACCAGCCCCTCCTGGATCCAGGTGTGGGAGCTGTGGTGAGCCCCCACTACACACCTGTAATCCAACTTACGTGCTGATAATTCACCCCTCCAGAGTAGGCCACAATCTACCAATAGCACATGATTTTATAGACAATCCATAAATTCAAATACATGAGACTTTTGGGGGACATTCCAGAGCCAGATCACAATACAAGCCTATAGGTGACTCAGTGAGAGACTGAGACAAGAGGACCACAACTGAGAGTTAGCGTGGGCTACACAGAGGGATCCTATGCCCGAAAGAGCAAAGGGAAAAAAAGTTTGAATTTAGCCAAGTGCAGTTCATTCTGTAATTCCAAAGCTTGGGAGGTTGAGGCAGAAGAGTTGCCTGCGCCAGACAAGGCCAGCTTGAGATCTTGTCTCAAAAAAAAAAAGCTTTGAATTTGTGGTGGATGCTTGTTGAGATTGAGCCTCTTGAAACTTTATTACTCAGGCAACTGTATATCTTACAAGAGTGTGATATATTTCTCCCACCCGTCTGAGTAGTATAGGTAATTGAACCTAATACTTTGCAATGTGCTATATCCCCAGAGATCCTCCTGCCTGAACCTTCAGAGTAGCTGGGATTGCAGACATGTGCCACCATGCCTGGCCAAATTGTATGACTTAAAGAACATATATATATATATATATATATATCCCATTATGTTAAAATGTAAGTGTCCTTTTTTGGGGAGAAGGAGGTTGAGAAATGGGATCTCATTATGTAGTCCAGGCTAACCTTGAACTTCCAGGCTGGCTTTGAACTCATTATCCTTCTACCTCAGCCTCTCAAGTGCTGGGATTGCAGGCATATACCATCACACCCAGCACAGGTGTTTATTTGGTTGATCAGAGAATACAGAAAAAATTCTGTTAGTCCAGTATTGGTATCTGAAATCAAGAAGTTTGAGATGTATTTGTGAGTGTCAGTCTCTGAGCTTGTTTTCTTGCTAGAAAAATGGGAACATAGTACATAATGTGACATATCAGGCTTATATTGAGCACTACCTCTAAAAAAGGTTCTAAACCAATCTTTATTAAACTAGTTAATGTTACTGTATTAGTTAATCTACATGTATTTGGAGATTATCATAATTGTTAAATTTTTTGAAAATAGTATGTATAGTGAAGAATTATTGTTAACTAATATTATCTTCTTTGTGTTTCCTTTTTTAGGACCATAGCCATACTCCATGGATTGTGGTCATTGCTAAATATTTAGTACAGTGGTACAATGAAGTATGTCCTCTTTTTAAAGAATTTATTATTTTCAATTTCTTATGAAGAATTTTCTTAGAGCAGAGGGGGAGATTTTTGTGTGTGTGTGTATATGGAGTTTTAAGGGCAGGGGAGCTTTTAAATTTAAATCCAGCGGTTCTTGTAATACTGGTATTTTTATTAACAAATTGAAATTTGAATAGATGTCATTCCGAAAATAGCAGTGAGGGATGAATGTAGAGGCCTGCAGATCATGTTTTTATCCAGTAGGCCTCTTATTTCACTTTGGTATTTATCAATTGATGAAATCTTGTGGAGAATGGAAGAAACTTTGGACTCTGAATTTCCATATTTGAGTTTTTTTAACAGTTTTTTTTAAATGTTTAATGAATTTAGACAAATGGACGAATTCCTAAAACCTATAAAGAAAAAGAGGACTTCAGAGATTTGATTAGACAAGGTAATATGGGATATGATTAAATATTGTCTAAAATCTGAAAAACAGATTGCTTAAAGCAAATGTTTATTGGATTTCTTTTTAACATCTTAGGCAATTGGTGCCATAATGAGCTTTTATTTTACTTTTCCTTTGGGGAGGTAAAGGAACCATTTCTTGTATGGTTTTAAGTAGGACAGATGATAAGCTGTGTATCTTCTTAAGGTTCAGGTTTTAACCTTCCTTAGAATCAGACAAGATTATTTCTATAAGACTGAGGGGACAGAAGGAGCAATAAGAAAATGGCTTTTGTTTGCTAACTGTTTCTCATTTTTATAGGAATTTTAAAAAATGAGAATGGAACCCCAGAAGATGAAGAGAATTTTGAAGAAGCTATTAAAAATGTGAACACAGCTCTAAATACAACTCAGGTATTTAAAGAATTGCTGGAGGATTTATAGAAGAAAGATGTTTTCTGAAGGCCTCAGATATAAAAGTTGGTTATAAATTTAATATTTTCTAAATGCATAAATATAGATGTAAAAATCTATAATATAGCTTTACTTATTAGAAATTAGTAGCTTGTGAATAGTAACAGTTTGAGGGTAAGGATTACGTAATGAAGGTGGTATTTTGCTGATCCAAAATAGTATTTCCTGGGAGGTTAAATTTTGTTACTCTGGGTTTTCTTCTGATAATAATTATTTGGGTATAATGGAAGATGTTCTTAATGACATTGTACACTTCAAAAATTAGGTGGTGGATAATTCAAGTGCTTTTTATTATGTTTTGCTGTTGAAGTGTAGCTAGTGAGGTTTTTGGGGAACTTTGGAATAATACACCTGCTAGATTACGTTAGAATTCTTTTACAACTTAAAACAGCAAAAATACTATGTTTTAAATTAAGGAGTGCTCTTAAGCAGTAACTGCAAACTTTTTGAAGATAACGAATAGTTTTGCTGAATGATTAAAGTATATACTTTGTAAATCATTGTGGAGAAATTAAAATTTTCTGTGTCACAGTTGTACTGATTATTGCAAATATACATGTATACTTAACCAAAATGCATCAGATTGTATATAAGATTGTGCATTTTACTGAACATGATATTTACTCCAATTAAAAAGTATAGTTGTATTTGAGATGTATTTATGAGTGGCAGTCTGTGCCTATTTTCTGGCTAGAAAAATGGGAACATAGTACATACTTGACATACCAGGTTTATATTGGTTGTAGTAGTCATGTTCAGTAAACTAAAAGATATAAATGCTCTTGTTGCTATGAATAAACTTAGAGCAGAACAAAGGGGTAGAGCACAGTGGGACAGAAGGTCTCAGTTTGGGAGGTTATTTTAGATGAGGGGTAGGGAAGACTTTCTTTCTTTCTTTTTCTTTCTTTCTTTCTTTCTTTCTTTCTTTCTTTTGAGGTGGGGACAAGGTCTCACTCTTGAGTCCGAGCTGGTCCTGAACTCACTGGCATTTCTGGACTCACAGCATCCCTCCTGCCTGAGCCTCCCAAGTCCTGGGCACAGGCATGTGCCACCACACCTGATATTATGTGGTGCTGGGAAATCCCAACTCATGGGCCCACTGTGCCATTCCTCCAGCCCCGAGGGAGACTTTCTGAGGGACACATAAGCAGAAACCTGAGGGAAGTGATTTGAAGAGATGTGTGGTGGAAGAGCTGTTCAGGTAGAAGAAACACGTGGAAAGGTCCTGATGTGACATAAAGTCTGGCATTGCTCAGGGATCATTAGGAAAGCCAGTGTGATTGGGGTGAAAAAGGAAAAAGTGGTAGGAAGGACTTATTTATTCATTCATTATTTACTTTTTGAGGCAGGGTCTCGCTCGGTAGTCCAAGCTGGTCCTGGACAAACTTTGTAACCCACACTGGCCTTGCACACACAGTAATCCCCCTGCCTCAGCCTCCAGAGTGCTGGGATTATACATGTGTGTCACCACACCTGCTTGTGTCCTGCTGGAGGATCAAACCCCAGGGCTTGTGCTTGCCAGGCAAGTGTTTTAACTGCTGAGCTACTCTCCTACCCTCGGTAGGAAGGATTATGTTCAGAGAGGCAGAAAGGGCCAGGTTGTAACAGGGCCTTACAGTCCCTTGAGTGGTTCTGTGCAGAAAGTGGTATGGTCTGCTCTGTATTTCTAAAAAGTCAGTTTGGCTGTTATTAGGGGAACAGAATGGAGATGGCGAGGAGTAGAATCAGATAGGAAGTTAGGTTATCACTAAGATTTTTTTTTCTACACAACAATAGAATTAAAGTCTACAAATTGTTATAGTTTTTACTAGTCTACGATGATCTTCCTAGCAATAAAATAACATAGTTTTTTACTTTTTTCAGAGTGTTTTCTCTTTCAACAGCCTCTAGTTAGGGTTTAGGGATTTCAGAGATGGAAAACCATGAAGTGCAAATCTGTAATCTCTGTTGTCTTCAACATTATGAAATGTCTTATTTGGGGTTCTTCTTTACTCCATTTATGGTATAGGAGAATAGGCCAGCTTTGAATGCTTATAGTGGGCAGGAGAAGACTTTCTTCTATTTTTTCTTCCTCCATCATGGCTCCATCTGGTCTGATTCTAATTAAAACTAAACAAATCAGAAGTTGGTATTTTACTATACTTTGAGAATTCAGAGAACTTATTTGAAGAAATAGCATTGAAATTAAGATGTGCAAATTTTTAGTATAAGTAAATATTTCATGTTCTTTTGTTAGATCCCAAGCAATATTGAAGATATATTTAATGATGATTGCTGCGTAAATATCACTAAACAGGTAACATGAAGTAAACATACGCTTCCTTAACTTTTAGGTCAAAATAAAATGTGTCTTAATACAAATTTTTTCTTACTCTTTTAGACTTCACCATTTTGGATTTTAGCTCGTGCCTTAAAGGAATTTGTGGCCAAAGAGGGTCAAGGAAATTTACCTGTTCGAGGCACAATTCCTGATATGATTGCAGATTCAGGCAAATACATAAAACTGCAAAATGTGTGAGTACTGATTTCAAACTCTATAACAACCTGTTTACATTAGGAGAAAAAGCTGAAGGATATGTACTATCTGAAAAGGCACCAAAGTATGTCTGTTTACATTAGAGATACATATGTTTCTCTAGTCAGAAATCAAACAGAAGTCTATTCTAATCTCATTATTTTAATAATCATGTGTAGAACTTGAGGGACAGTTATTTTTTTCTTAATAGATTTCATTTTTTTGAGCTCTTACTACCTCAAAACAAAATTGAGCAAAATGTAGAGTTCCCCTGTATCTCCAGAACAGATTATTTTCCTTCACGTTTCAAAGTGAAACCTAACATCTGATTACTATTCTGTTATGCACTATTCTATACATTAACTTGAGAGATACTATTATTATACTTGGGTTTTTTTTTTTTTTTTTTGAGAGAGAGTCTTGCTGTGTAGACTGGTCACTTGCTCTGTACACACTCACTGTGTAGTCCAGGCTCACCTTGGACTCATAGCAATCCTCCTGCCTCAGCCTCCCAAATGCTGGAATTACAGGTGTGTGCCACCATAGCCAGCTTATGTGGTGCTGGGGAATTGAACTTAGTGTTGTGTGCTTCCTAGGCAAGCTCTGCTGTATTGTACCCATTTTAACACAGACTAAAGCCTAGAAAAGGTAACATGTTGAGGGGCAGATGGCTGATAAATGACAGAACCGAGATTTGAACCCCATAAAACCCATCTTCTCGGCCTTTATACTCAGCTATCCCCTTCTATTTGTGAAGTCTTTAGTTTTGGTGAATTTTGGTCACTAATCTTTCATAGTTCCAATAGTTCTTTACTGTAGGTACACTCCTGCTATCAAGGCATCACTAGCCTGACCCAGACAGATTGTTGTGGAGATGGTTCTTAACAGATCTTAACTGTTGTATATTTGGGGCATGCTGCTGATGGATGCTACAGGTTTGGTTTGCTCAAGGGCCAAGTAATGTCATCCAGAGAAGATCTTAGTCACCACCTGAAATTTGGTTTCTTATCCTAGTCTCTGAGTTTTATCTACTCAAAACTTGAGAAAAGTTGAGGATAGGAAAAAAAAAAACCATATAATCTTACAAGGGAGGTAAGGTAAAAAGCTTAAACTTAATTCATTTTAGACCTTGAGAAAAGTTTTGCAGGAATTTGTAGATGGGTAATTTTGAAGTATTTAGCTTTCCTTGGACATGACTTCAGGGTGGTGGGTTATGTTTTTTAGTAGCATAATTTATTGAGTTCCCTGTTAGAAGAACCTAGGATGTGGACCCCTCTAGGAGAACAGATTTATGTTGGTGTTGTTTTGGTAGGAGCCTCAGTTTTAGTGGTCCCCAAGAGTCCTGTCATCAACCCTGGGAAGATCCCCAACTACTAAGAGGGCCTGCTAATAATATTTTTCTAGCATTTTCACATTTCACGTGTTCTTGTATTAGTAGCTTTTCATTAAAAGGGAAGGAAAATTTTTTGTTTGTGTAGTGAATATTTAAATTTTGCTAATTGTAACATTTATTAATTGTAACTCTGGTGTTTTTCAGTTACCGTGAAAAAGCAAAGAAAGATGCTGCAGCTGTGGGAAATCATGTTGCCAAATTGCTGCAGTCCATTGGCCAGGTATGCTGCTGGCCACATGAGCCTTTGACAGTACATCTCCCACAGGCCTGGTAAACCAGAAGAGTTGAGATAGAGGGCGTGACACTGGCTCTGTGCTTCTGTAGAGGGAGCACTCACTTGTCCTCCAAGTGAGATTACCTGTTAATTAGGAAACAGGTCATTTTTGAAATGATCTATGAGCACTTGGGCACACCATTCGTTTTGTACTGTACCCTGTTGTTAATCTTCTCTTTTGTTCTGGAGCAAGACCTACATTTATCTCTTTTACAGGCACCAGAATCCATTTCCGAGAAAGAACTAAAGTTACTCTGTAAGTTTGCTGAATTTATTGTCTTACTTTGCTTGATAAAAATATGGAGATAATAGTTACAGAATGTTTGGGATTTTTTTTTTTTTTTTTTGAGACAGCGTCTCACTCTGTAGCCCATGATGGTCCTGAACTCACCATGTAGCCCAGGCAGGCCTCGAACTCATCGCAGTCCTCCTGCGTCAGCCTCCCAAGTGCTGAGATTATAGGCATGCACCACCACGTCTGGCTTGTTCTCAGAAATTTTTACTGGTTGAAATTTAAAGTTTTCTAGGTACTAATAATACAGCTTTATATCACTATTGGGTAACGTTTTTCTCCTCATAATAAATAAAAAGGATATTTTAAGATTGGGTCATAGGTAGAGCATATCTATAGCAGTGTCAAAAGGCATGAAGACCATTTTGTTGAAAATTGTCATTAAGATGGTTGTTTTTGGCTTAGTAATTTTAAGGAAAATTGTATATGAAGACTTTGTAAAGTCTTATGTCATATGTATATTGACACTATTGGTTGAATACTATAAATGTTAAATAACTATAAAAGAATAAAGAATTTGCCATTTAACTGAGCCCGTTGGTATAGTCAGGCCTGTAATCCCAGAACTTTGGAAGGCTGAGGCAGGAGAATTGCAAGTTGGAAGCCATCCTGGGCAGTTTCCCAACTTAGCAAGACCCTATCTCAAATAAGCAATAAAAAAGAATTGAGGATGTAGCTCAGGGTGAAAGCCCTGTGTTCTATTCCCAGTACTGGGGAAAATACTGCCATCTAGTTCCAGAGTAGCCCAGCTTCTGGTAACTTCTCCAGAATTCCTCAGTAGGAAAACCATTTTCTTTTAAGAGTCATTTGCCAAATACCAATTTTTATTTTATATGCTTTATGAAAAAATGCATTTTTCACCTTTCCTCTCCTTAAAATAAACAATCTAAGCTGTCCATCTCATGATTTTTCTACAGTGCCTAGTTAGGCTCAGTTTTAATCTTCAGTACACTGCTAATCTTTTTCCTTGTGTCTGCATTCAAGTTTGTTTCATTAGATTACACGATGCCAGATTAAAAGCTGGATGTTAAATATTGAGAGTTTATTCTGTTCTGTTTACATCAGCTTATATTTAATATTTTTGATAATACAGTTTTTAAAAAATCTTTACATGCACCAGTAACACAATATATGGCACTCTACTCCTCTTTGGGATTACTTATTTGTAATAATGATGAAAACTACTATTTATTGAGCCATTGGAGGTGTTATACTAGGTATGCACTTTATGCTGTTGCATTTGATCCATAGGACAACTGTCAAACAGTTCTACAAATTACAAATAGGCTCAGAGAGAGTCCATTGCCCTCTGATAAGCATGTGAATTTAAGGTGACTTGTGTTTTACTACCTCCTGTGCTAACCATTAGGGCCAAACAGAAGGTATTTCTTCATATTGCCATGTTTGGGAGGTGTACATACAAAATTTCCTATTCTAGATTCTTTTCCTCTTTTCTCTTTTGAGACAGGGTCTCTCTAATTGCCTATGCTGGGCTCAAACTCGTGATCCACCTGCCTCAGCCTTCCAGAGGGTTGAGATTACAGGCCTATACCACCAAAGCCTGGCTCAAATTTTCCTATTCTTAATTAATCAATTTTTTGAGACAGGGTCTCTGTGTGTAGTCCAGGTTTCTCCTGAACTTACAGCATACCCAGGCTTTCCTTGAACTCAGCAATCATCCTGTCTCAGCCTCCCAGTGTTGGGATTACAGGTGTATACCACCATGCCCAGCTGGGGAATTAAATGCAAGGCCTTGTGTTTTCTAGGTAAACACTCTAACCACTCTATTGTTCCTCCAGCCTACTTTCCTATTAAGGTGACCTTTGATTTTCTCTTGTTATACCATTATTTTCATAAAGTGTTTCCTGTGTTCAGGCACAAATTCTGCATTTCTTCGAGTGGTGAGATGTCGGTCCTTAGCTGAAGAATATGGTGTGGATACAGTTAACAAGGATGAAATTAGTAAGTTTAATTACTTTCTGAGTTGGGCACAGTGGTGCACACTGTAATCCTAGTTCCTCACAAAGTTGAGACAGGAAGATGGTAAGTTTAAGGCCAGCCTCAGCAACTTAGTAAGAACATATCTCAAAAATAAACAAATTACTTTTTTTTTTTTTTAAGACAGGATCTTGCAATGTATCCCAGGCTGGTCCTGAACTCGTTATGTAGCCCAGGCTAAGCCTTGAACTAAATGGCATTCCTCCTGACTTAGCCTCCTGAGTGCTGGGATTACCAGGAGAGCATCACTATGCCCATCTTATCTGGTGCTGGGGAATTGAACTCAGGGCCTTGTTCTTGCTAGGCAAACACTTTAACCACTGTTCTATTCCTCTGGCCCAAAAAATAAACAATTAAAAAGGACTGGGGATATAACTTCACTTGAGGCCCTCTCTTTATTCCTCAATCCTATAAACAAAAAACATAAAAACATTTTGATGTTAGGTTAAAAGACATAAATATTTTGAGTACGTAGTGATAGTCATATTTGATTACTTTAGTAGAGGTTACGTTACTGCAGCCAGTAGTCCCTACGAGCACTGGGTTACATCTTAATGTAGTTTCCCTTATATTATTATTATTATTATTATTATTACTAACTTCTGCTATTGTAACGAAATATTTAAATTTCACAATAATACTGTTCTTTTATCCTGAAAGTTGAGTATAAATTTAGCTTTTTGTTGTTTGCATGTTGCAGATTACCCAAATTATTCTGATTGTTTTTTACTTCTCAGTTTCCAGCATGAACAATCCAGATAATGAGATAGTTTTGTACTTAATGTTACGGGCTGTTGATAGATTTCATAATCAACATGGTAGATATCCAGGTAAGAATGGCAGTCAAATTACCAAATATAATACAATCTCGAATGAAACATTTAAATTGAATTGAGTCTAAAGTGTTCTCCGGGTATCAATAACAATGGTACTTGAATTTCACATTATAAACAGATTACATCTACCATTTGTATTTTAAGTGTAACTATTTGCAGATAGTGTTCTGTTCTATGCTGTTACTTTCATTTTACTTCTGAGACTCACACCTTAGACTAAGAAAGCCACAAGAAGTATGTCAGTGACCTGTGAATGCAGAACTCTGGAGATGGAGGGATTTCTTTGCTCAGTATATCTAGTTTGTATAGTCTGAAAATATATTAATTAGGAATTGGCAAGCTCTGTAGTTGCTTAGGATATTTTTATTCTTGATAATTTTATTATTATTGCATAGCAACACATTCTAGACATGTCATAAAACCTGCTGGCCAACTACCGTTTATAGTCATAGTGATGAATTTATCAGAAGGAAAAGAAAAGGAGTGAATACCACATTTGTATTACTGTATTTGTATTACGTGATTAGAATATATTTTGGTTATTTGTAGCATAACCACCCCCAAGCTTAGTGGTTTTAAAACATCACTGTCTTGAGTGATTTTGTGGGCTGACTAAGCTCAGGCAGTTCTTTTTGAAATGGGTTCTTGTGTCGTTGCATGATGCATAGGCTGGAGTCATTCTAAAGGTTTGACTGGGACATCCAGAGAGACATTTTCACTCACATGCTCAGCACTTCAGCCAATACGGTGGGAACAGCTAAGATCTGGTCAGGCTTCTCCATGTGAGTAGCATGGGCTTACATGACAGTCCTAGGGAGACTTACTACACAATAGCTAGCTTCCCTAGAGTTAATTTAAGACTCAAATGAAAGGTATAAGGCTTTTTATGACTTTGGTTTTGAAGCCACATAGCAGTAATGTTATGTTCCATGTTTTACAGGGTCAGCTTACATCAGAGAGAGAGAGAATTACATGACAGCCCAAGGGGCTCTGGGGAAGTCACCATGGGACACTTCTATCATATAGAGTAGAGGCTTTGGCATTAGCTGATTCCAATCCAAGCTTTATCATTGTATCTGTGACACTGAGTAAGGCACTGTTTTCTCCATCTCTCAGCTCTCTCATTTATATAATGGCAGATATAATATCTACTCTTTTGGATTGTACTAGTTCTATATATAGTGTATGAAAGTCACTAAACACTGCCAGCACCACTGTGATACTTAGTAAAGGGTGGGCATTACTATTATGAGGAAGAGTAGTGATAATAGTTTCTAAACTAGAATGTTAAAGGATACTGATTTAAAAAAACCCTAGGTATTATAATAATATTTCTCCTCCAGTAGGAATAGTAATGGCTTACCTTTGGC
Organism: Ctenodactylus gundi; assembly: GCA_004027205.1. Classification (NCBI taxonomy): domain Eukaryota; kingdom Metazoa; phylum Chordata; class Mammalia; order Rodentia; family Ctenodactylidae; genus Ctenodactylus; species Ctenodactylus gundi. The sequence continues at coordinate 137,950 of PVKB01002471.1, forward strand.
AACATTACCATTTAATCATTAAGAACTGCCTGGGCTCTTATCTTGGTTTTGTTCTTTGCTAAACTAGGTGATCTCTTTGTGCCTAAGTTTCCTTATCTGTGAAATGAGGATAGTAATAACTTAATCTATGCCTCAGGTTTCTGGGTTTTTTTTTTTTTTTTTTTAAAGATGGTCCTCTCTGTAGTGCAGCCTGGTCTTCAACTCACTATGTACCGCAGGCTGACTTATAACTCACAGAAATCTCCTGTCTCGGCTTTATATGGACTTATGTGGTGCTGGAGAATCAAACTCAGGACTTTAAGCTTACTAGGCAGGCACTCTTAATTGCTATGCTATTCCTTCAGCCTCATTTTCTGATTTGTAAATAGTGATAATAGTATGTATTTCATAGGATACAGATTAAATCAGTTAATATATAGGGGCTTCTTAGAACCGTGTGCAGCTAGTGTTTAATAAATGTTACCTTTATGGTAACTTTATATCCTCAATATCATCTAGTCTCTTAGAAATGGACAGAAAAGACCATATTTTAATATATCACTTTCTCATTCAGTTGTCTTACCAAGTAATTATTAAATACTAATTGTGTCAGGTACTAGAAGAGTACCTGGGCACTAGGTTGGGAACAGTGAACAAAGACTTACTATACTTGGGTTTTGGGTCCTGGGAGTGTAGCTTGGTAGGCAGAGCACTTATCTAGCATGATCAAGGCTCTGGGTTCAATTTCCCAGCACCACATAAAAATTTGCTGGGCGTGGTGGTGCATGCAGAGGCTGAGGCAGGAGAACTGTTTGAGTTCAAGGCCAGCCTCGGCTACATAGTTATTTTAGGGTCAGCCTGGAATACAGAGTGAGACCCTGTCTCAAAAGACAAAACAAAAACTTGGACCTTTAATAGGTTTTAATTGGTTTCTTTTTATAAATTTCCAGTAATTGCAAATAATCATTTCTGTTGTTGTTGTTTTACAATTTGTACCTTACTGTTTTCACTGGAATGTTGAAACTTGATTAAGTAAATGAGGTAGACATTGTTCTAGAATCACATTCATTTTTTATTTTAATGAAAATTAATTTGTATTTATATATTTTAGGTGTATCTAACTATCAAGTAGAAGAAGATATAGGAAAGTTGAAGTCCTGCCTCACTGGCTTCCTTCAGGAATATGGGTTATCTGTAATGGTGAAGGATGATTATGTCCATGAATTGTGAGTATGCTTAGGGGATAGAGGGAAAAATACACTGCTTGTTGTAAAGCTAATCGAAGTTTATATTTTCATACTGTCCTGTAGTTGCCGATACGGAGCTGCAGAGCCACACACCGTTGCTGCATTCTTGGGGGGTGAGTTCCATAGATAAAAGGCCTTATCTATTGTTGCATATTGGGGTTAACTATTTCAGTATTTTAATTAGGGAAGTCACTGAATCAGGGTGTCATGTTAAGTTTCCCCACTAGCACCCCCAAACCACAGTAGTGGCCTCCTTATATTCTTTTTCTCCTGCTATCATCCATCTTACACTTCTGAAGAGCTGTAGTCCTTCTAAAGCAGAGTTTGATCATAATCCTCACTTAAGCTTTCCTTTTTCTCTCTTTCTCTGCCTCTCTCCATCATTTTTCAGAAAAAATCTAGGGACCTTAGCTTGGCATTAAAGACTCCGTGTTCTGTTCCCTTTTAGCTTTTCTGTCTTGGTTTATTGTTACTTGCTTCTCCTCCAGACGTAATCTTTCATTTCCTACTCCTATATCTTTGCTTCTCTGGGACCATTGGCCTTAGGAATATTTCCCCATGCCCAAAACTTACCTATTCTTTAAGGCTTAATTAATAAGTGCCATCTTTTTCATAAAAAGTTGTTTACCTCTTTCCCTCCCCTCAACCTTGTTTCCCTTTATCTTATTTCAAGCTGTTATAATAATACATTAGACTGGGTATCTTATAAACAGCTGAAATATATTTCTCACAGTTCTGGAAGTCTGAGATAAGAGTGCCAGAATGGTCAGGGTGTGGTGAGAATTCACTTCCTTGTTCATAGACTGCCTCTTTTGCTGTGTGTGCCCTCACATGGTAGAAAAAAATGGCAAGAGAATTCTTCAAGATCTCCTTAGTTCCCCCACCCCCAAATCTCTTTTGAAAGGGTACTAGCCCATTTATAAGAACTTCACCTTTATGACTTACTCATCTTCCTGAGGTCCCACCTCCTAACGCTACCACATTGGAAGTTAGGATTTCAACAGATGAACTGGGGGTGAGGGGGAGAAAACAGTAAGTCTATAATATTCTCAAACAGAAAATTGCTTTCTTGCCAAGACCTCCTGAAGATTGTATCATTTGCTTGTTAACATTTTCCTTCTGGATGATTATAATGGTTTTGAAGGCAAAATGGTCTAATTAATACCATATAAATAAAGTATTCAAAATGCAGATCAATGACACATACCTAAACTATATTTTAAGAAAACTCAAAGTGAAGCTTGATCCTGGATAATTTAAGTAAAACCAGTCTCTTGTGCTGACATCGTAAAGTAACCTGCCCATTCATAGGAAAGGGCAAATTTATCTTGGTTTGAAGAGACACAACCAGAGAAAGTGGATGACTGAATGATTTGCCTGTAGCAGAAAAAAAGTATAAATCAGTCTTTACTTCTGTGTCTTCTACAATCATTTTTAATACTGCTGTTGTCTCCCCTCACTTTCTTCATGCTGAACAGTGTTGTCACTCTGTGAGACCTTCCCTGACTCCCCCATTAAAAACTGAGCCCCTCCTCTTACACTCAAATCATTTTATTTATTCATTTGTAAATTATCTTTCTTCCACTGCTAAAAATTAAGGTTAGGGTTTGAAAAAATTTTAATGGGGGAGTCAGGTCCATGAGAGCAAGAAGCAGATCTTTTTGTCTTTTTTTCCTGTATCATATCCCTGGTGCATAGTAGAATCTCAGATTTTATGCCATCAATGAATATTTTGGAGAAGCAACAGCTTCATAGTATAAATAAAGCAGACTTTTTAATAGCATTTTGTGTTTTGTTTTGAGTAATTATAGAGGTTGGCAGTATTAAATGTAGATCTTTTTTGAATTACAGATGTATTCAGAATAAACACTTTTATTGTAAAAGATAGGCAGAAGATAAAACTCAAATACAACATAAAGGTGTCCTATTGAATCTTTTATACCTTTATCCTTTTAAAAAGCTACATTAACCAAACTCCTATTTAAACTTTGCTTTATTCACTTACTGTACATTTCTAATCTTTCTGAACCACTGTAATTCAAAGTACTTTATTCTTTTAATTGGTGGCCTGATAGCCAATCATGCATACAAAATAAAATATTAATAATAGTTTAAAAGAATTGTAACTTTTTATTTTGATACGATTTGGTAAGCTATGCTTGTTTCAGATTTCTTTTAGACATCTTTGCTTTTGGAAGGAAAAGTTGCTTTTTTTCTTTTTTTGGAGATAGGTTCTTATCCTATAGTCCAAGCTGATCCTGAACTCACTGTGTAGCCCATGCAGGCCTCAAATTCACAGTAATCCTTCTGACTCTGCCTCCTGAGTGCTGGGATTACACGCATGTAACGTGTGCCACCATGCCCAGCTTCAGTGTACTGGGGAATCAAACTCAGGGCCTTGAGCTTGCTAGGCAAGTGTTCTAACTGGTGTTCTATTCCTCCAGTCCAGAACAGTTTTCTTTACAAAATTGAGTATGTTTATTTAACTCTTAAAATTCACCCTTTTCAAAAATTTGCTTTTCTCTTTGCAGGAGCTGCTGCTCAAGAGGTTATCAAAATAGTCACCAAGCAATTTGTAATTTTTAATAATACTTACATTTATAGTGGCATGTCACAGACTTCAGCAACTTACCAGTTGTAGGATAAACACCTGGTGTAGTTTGTTAACAACTGAAACTTAATTGCTATCAAGTTGTGCTCTAGTATATAAAATTCTGCTAAAGGACAACTGTTAAATTGTTTCCTCAATAAACTTTTTTCTTATTTGTAATAATGTAGTATTCTTTGGGAAGGAGGGGAAAGGAAGCAGTCATTTTATTCCAGAAAATTAAAGCTATTCATTCCTCATTGAGTTATTGTCTTACTATTTCACAGTTATTATAAATTTATTTTATTTTATTAGATACAGCTTAAAATATTTACTACTGTCTAAAATAGTAAATTTTAGCCATGTGTGGCTTAGCTATGAACACTTTAGACCATCATTATTTGTTAACATGAATAGTATTTAGGAGATACAGTTTTTCAAAAAGCAAAACCATCCCATTGTACGTGGGGTCATCCTGTCATACTAATTAACTTCGGTTTTGCCATCTACTTCTCCACATTTTATGAGGTTGCTCCATTCATTCATTCATTCATTCATTCATTCATTCATTTGGTGGTGGTGGTCTTGGAGATCCAAACTACATCTCCAGCCCATTTTTTTTTATTTTTGAGAAAAGGTCTTAGTTACCCAGGCTGGGCTCAAACTTGGAATCCTCCTGCCTCAGCCTCTCGGAGTGCCTGGACTACAGGCTTGTGCCACCAAGCCTGGCCTATATTATATTAAATTTCATTTTAAAGAGTAATCACATTAGACTAGTAACATCCATCAGCATATTAGAAAGATGGAGATAAATCCTTAAGATGAACATAGTTGCAAATTGGAAATCCAGAAAGGAGATGTAGGGCCCAATTCATGAATATATATGGTTAAGGAATGGTATATGACATACTATATACAGTACCTTAAAGCCCCAAAACAGCATAAAATCTGACCCCAATATCCCCTGAGAACTGTGTTAGATTTGTTGAAAGGGGCATGCTTCACAGGGATTTGGATTTCTTGGACCTAAGGGTTATCAGCAGAGCTTTCACACAGCAGGCACTGCCTGGCAGTATTCTCATTCCCATCTCCCCCCTAGTCCGGAGGTGTGGATTTTATCAGAGGCAGGAAGCAAGATCTTTAAGATAGGTCTGGACCTCAGCTCCTTTGGGGACTCAGGAGCCTGGCCTTTGGGTATCGATCGATGGAGGGAAGTGAACTAAGGGTGCCTGCTAGGGAGGCATGGGTGGCTATGTGATGGGGATGGCCTGCAAAGGAACGCTGGAAGGCAGGGCCCCGCTGGGGGACTCCTCACGCATGCGCTAAATTTTTGTGCCCCGGGACCACTGGCAGAGAGCTGAAGTTGGTCAACCCCAAGACTGGCTTTCCTTCGCGGCAGACATCACCCCAAGGAAGGGAAGTCCTCAAAACAGGATGCAGTGAGAGCAGGGAATATCCACTTTAAACTGTGATAGCCTTTATGTAAAAACCTCGCCCCCATCCGCTCTCTTCAGCCAGTTGCCTGGGGCCACGTGAGGACTGTCTTTCTGGCCGGAAGTCCCGCCCAGCGGAAGTGAGGCACGCTCCCTAGGCGGGAAGTCCCGTTAGGCGTCAAGGTAGGTGGTCCGCAGGTCTGGGTGTGAGGTCAGGTGAGGCCCCTGCTCCTGCCTGTCCAGCCGGCTCTAGCTGCGGCGTGGCCACCGCAGAAGGTGGGCTGCTCCGGCCTGCCAAGTCCTCACGGCAGCCTTGCCGCCTGGCGGGCCCCGCGGAACCGGGTCTCCTGAGGGGGGCGCTTGAGCCCAGGGCGCAGGGCCTTCCGGAGCAGACAGCAGGCCTGGCTGCCGTCCTCAGAGCTGCCGGTGCAGAAGGGCCATTGTATTATTTAATCAGGCGCCTATGCGTTCCAGTCCCCACGTGAATCTGGCCTGTGGAGGGGGGCCGCTGGTGAAATCATTTCATAGAATGCGGGCAGGTCATGTGACCCATCTCAGCCGAGCTGGGAGCCAGGTCCGCCCCTCCTCTCGGCCCTGCACCTGCCCCCACTGAGAACCCTCGCCCAAAAGAGCCTGAGAGGCGGCCTATGCGTTTCACAAGGAGGTCTTCGGGCGGGCAGGTGAGTCACGTGCTGGTGTCGTGGAGGAGAAATCCAGGGAGCCAGGTGGAATTAGCCTTCCCACCTTGGGAAGGCCAGGTGAGGTGGTGGGGTGTGTGCTCTCCTGTAGTGTTAACATTGTAGAACCTTCTAGCTCTGGTGCCTTTGTCTCTTCTCACTTAAAGGACATTTTTTTCTCAGTGTATGATCCCAGGTTAGTTAACCCTTGGTATGTTAATAATGGCAGACCTTGGTGGAATTTTCAGCCCTGCCATCCTTACATGAAAGATGTCATTTATCTTTCTGATATTTTGGGAGATTCTTTTTTCTTGGTATTTTATTATATTTTATTTCAGTTACAAAGTTGTATCTTTTTAAAGACTTGCTATATAGTTACTATTTTTAGGCTCCACTTTTTTCCCCCACTTTATTGATATATATATGTGCAAAATTTAAGGTTTACAGTGGAGTTGAGCATTTTGTGCACATACGCATCTTGCCAAGGACACAAGGGCTTTCCCACTCTCTTTCTGTCCCTCCACCCACCTTCCCCTCCCTCCCTTCTCTGGGAGATTCTAAAAGAGCCTTTGATGATAACATTTTCTAGGTTATGTAAAAGATAAAAACTCTGGGGTGAGGGTATATTTTAGTGGTAGAACATGTGCACTGCATGCATGAGATTCTATGTTCATTCGTAGTACCAGTAGAAGGTATGAGGACTAGTGATCAGCTAGTTTTCTTTTACTTTCCCAGGCTGGTCCTGGACTCACTACGTAGCCCAGGCTAGCCTTGGACTCACAGCAATCCTTCTACGTTAGCCTCTCGAATACTGGGATTACAGGCATGCGCTACCATGCCTGGCTTTATGTGGTGCTGAGGAATTAAACTCAGGGCCTTGTGCTTGCTAGCTAAGTGCTTTAACAGCTGTGCCATTCCTCTAACCCCAGCTAGTTTTCTTATTGTAATCTAAATTTGAGTCAACAGAACTGTTTTGGGGAATAGATTGAGACCATTAAGTAGGATAATTCATTTATGTGGAAAACTTTTTTCCCTTATGATAATATCAATAGATTTAAGAATTTGACTAGCACTTTGGGATGCTGAGGCAGAAGGATCATATGTTCAAGCCCAGCCTGGACAATATAGTGACTTAGTGAAATCTTGTTTTAGAATCAAAAATAAAAAATGAAATGGGTGTGTAGCCTAGTGTGAAGGCTTTGGGCTGGATCCCCAGTGCTACAGGAAAAAAAATGAAATCTCACCATTGGTGACAATTTGCAGTCAATTCACTAAATTATTGAAAATACTTTAATCTGCTTCTTTTGACAGCCTTTTGTTCTTGGGAATAGCCTATACTTGTTTTATATTTTATGTATATAGTGGTACTGGGGATTGAGCCTCAGTTCTTCGTATTGAGTTACATCACCAGCCTATTTTTACTTTTGATTTTGAGGAAGATTCTGACAAAGTCGCTGAATTGTCCAGGCTAAAATCAGATTTGCCATACTCCTACCTCAGCCTCCTAGGGTGCTGGCTGGGACTACAGGCCTGCACCACCAGGCTCGGTTTAAATTTAATTTTATAATTATCTCTTGAAAGTTATAACTTGTCCTTTCCTATGGGTGTTTTAAGTAGCACTTAGCTGGAGGAATGGCTCAGTAGTTAAAGCGCTTGACTAGCAAGTTCTATGTTAAGTGCTAAAGTACCTGAGTTTGATTCCCCAGCACCACACAAGCCAGGCATGGTCATGCACACCTGTAATCCCAGTACTTGGGAGGCTGAGGCAGGAGGATTACCTTGAGTCCAAGGCCAACTTGGGCTACAGAGTGAGGCCCTGTCTCAAAAAAAAAAAAAAAAAAAAAAAGGCACTTAGCTGGTAAATAGTTGATTTGTATTTATGCTACTAGGTGCTTGGCAAACATTACCTTACCAAGTACCTGCTTATTAGAATGCATATAAAAAAGAGAAAACAGAAGGTAGTGTATGTCATCAGTTTTAATTTCAAGACATTTACATTTTAGAGTTACACAGGGGCTGGGGGTCTAAACCAACAGTAAAGTGCATGCTTAGTATGTGCAGTGCCCTGAGTTTCATCCCTAGCACTAAAAAAAAAAAAAAATATCCTTTCAAAAATAAAATTAGGCCCAGAGGCACATGTACTCTGGGATGCTGAAGCAGGGTTGAGCAGGGCAGGAGAATCACAATTTGAGTCCATCCAGCCTGGACAGTTTAGTGACTTGGTGAGATCTTGACTCAGTATGAAAAATAAAAAGGAACCGGGATGTAGCTCATTGTGAAGACCCTGGGCTAAATCTCCAGAACAACAACAACAACAACAACAAAAATGAACAAAAATAAAATGATATTAAAAACAGAAGATTGTATAATTGCAATAGGAATAGCCATTAAGCTCACAAAATGAAAACATGCTTGTATACAATTGTCAGTTCTAACAGATTTCATTGCTATTTTGGGGATCGAAGTCAGGGCTTCACATGCTGGGCAAGTACTGTACAGCTGAGGTATATCTTTTAGCATTGAACTTAGGACTGGCTTAGTTAGATCTCACTAGCCACATTGAAATGGTATGCAACTTTATTTCATCTGCTTTCTGGTACTGGAGGTTGAACACAGGATCTTGTGTATGCTAGGCAGACACGCTAGTACTAAGGTATATGCCCTTAGCTCTTCATTATTTAAAAAATCTAGTCACCTTTCTCAGATCTAACCTATTCTCTCAAGGATGGTATGCATTTTTTGTCTCAGAAACAGTATAATAGGGAAGATTGTCTTCTGTTGACCGCAGATGTTCTTGATTTACATTCCAGTGCTAGCGGTTTGAATTTAGGCAAATCATTTACCCTCTCTTCATCCATTTTCATCTATATAGCTCCCTCATGAAGTCATTGTGAAGACTAAAAATATAATAGTTGTAAAAGGTAAAGGAAAGAACCTATTCTACAGTAATTACTTACTGAATGTTAGGTACCATTATTATTATAAAAATTGTGAAGAATAGAAAACAATGGAATAAAGTAGCCAGAGAACCGTTGCCTAAAAATAACTGTTATTAATGTTGCTGTCTTTCTAGCTGATAATTTTATGCTTCCCTTTATCAAGTTGAGTTCATAGTGTACATAGAATTATTAGGCTTGGTTGTTTTGGTTCACTTTGTAAATAAATATTTTTCTTTGCATATGTACTGTAATACCAGCACACCTGGATTCAATTTCTTTGTTTTAATATTTCATTAAAAATGACAGAATTTGAAAATGTGCCCCCACATCAAGTGTGAAACTCGTAGGAGGATGGGGAGCGGGGAATAATCAAAATATGTACATGTATGAATTTGCTAAAATGAAACTCATTAATCTGTACAAGTATGCACTAATAACTTTGTGAAAGTAACAAAACCAATGCATGTTTTTATATTACTTTCTTTATAAAATATTCTCACATTTGTTACTTTCTTAAACCTAAGAGTTTTATTTTCATTTTGAGATTGAAAATAAAAAAAGATAACTGGATGTCCCTTTTAAACAACACAGTATCAGAGTACATAAAAAGAATAAAATTTTGCAGAACCTAATTTGTTACTCTGAGGAGTTCATTGGACTTTGATACATTTTTATAAATAATTTAGTGTTCTCAAGTAGGTCTTGTAGGAAGCCATCTCCCAGTTGCCAATTGTTTTATTTTTATTAGAAAACAAAATGTTTTTTACACATCAATTGTACAAGATCACGAGCCAGTTGTTTTAAAATTTTTTCTAACAAAAGATGTATGCAAAGATTTAAGCTTAATGATAAAACTTCTCTACTGAAAATAACCAGGTATTCTTTGTAAAAGAAAAATGTATTAGTAAGCTTAGTTTGTGAAGAGAAGTGGAAATCTATAGAGTGTATATCTATGTCTGTGTTTCACATCTGATTCATGAAGTGGTGCCCAGTCTGAAACTATGGAATATAAAGACTTAAGAAAGAAGTGGGACCAGAAATGGGCTGTTTATATTCAGTCAATTACTCATTTGTTTTATAAAATTTATTGAATGTTTATAATACTTTAGAAATACTTGATGAGTTTATATGTTTTCAAATTTTAACTCTTGTAACAACTCTAAAGTAGTAATATCCTCTTTTACAAATTGGAGAACTGATTTTCACAGAATTTAAGCAACCTGTGTAATATCGTACCTCTAATAAGTTTCAGGTTCAATCCCTTGTCTCCTGGCCATATGAAAAGTTTTCCTACCCCCCTTTGCATTTGTATTTCTGACATTCTTGAAAGTTGATTTAAAGTGAAAAAATTCTTTTGTTTTAGAGATTAAATATAAGGAAAAAATATAAATAAACATGGAAGGTGAGGACACAAAGAAAATACAAGGTAAGGAATTTGTGGATCATATATCTGTGTTTTTATGTATTTGTAGGATATACTGCAGATTATCTGACAGGATCCAGGAAATGAATCAGTCAGCAATTTATGTAAATATTGAACACCTACTCTATTCCTGTCAGATCTTGACTTCATGCAACTGACACAGAAAAACATGTGCTGATACTTAGAATGCTATAAGATAGTTGATTTTGTGATGCAAATAAAAAGGATGGTGGAGACCTGAAAGGATCACTGTCTCCTTGTGCCCAGAGTACAGATGTAAGAATTGTCCTCAGAAAGGTGGAAACTGAATCCACGGGCTTGAAGGGAGCTGAAACAGAGAGGAAATAAATAAAAGGGGGCTGGAGGATTAGCACAACGATGGGTACATTTGTCTAGCAAGTGCAAAGCTCCGAGTTTGGTTCCCTAGGACTACATAAACCAGGTGTGGTGGTGCATGCCTTTAATCACAGCACTAGGAAGGCTGAGGCAGGAGGACTGCCACCCTGAGTTACATAGTTCAGGGCTAGCCTGTGTTACAAAAATAAGACTCTACCTTCAAAAAAAAAAAAAAAAAAAAAGAGGCAGGATAGCTTACGATCATAAGCATTTACCTGAAGAATAAGGCACTAAAGAGAGAAACATTTCAGAAGGGTGAAAGAGTCAAGAATATGATGTCTTGGAAATCAGAGCTTTAGGAAATTACTTCACGAGAAATAGATTGACCAAGAATTTCATTGTCAAATATTACAGATGAAGACTGAATTACTCACTAAATTTTAAACAAATTTCATTTTTTTAATTAAAAGTTGAGTACGGTAGCACAGAGCCTGTAATCTCACCTACATGGAAGAGTGAGGCATGAGGATTCTAAGTTTGAGGCTAGCCTGCACAACTTAGTGAGATCCTGTCTCAAAAAAAATTAAAGGGCTAGGGAGGTAGCTCAGTGGTAGATTACTTACATATCATGTGCAAGGCCCTAAGTTCAGTCCCTAGTGCTGGAAAAACAAACCAGTAAACATGATAATTGAGCTCATTCAAGTCATAGTATATTGAGGCTCAAGTGGAAGATGAAGATCTGAAGACAGTATGGGTATGTAGCCTTTCAAAAAGTTTGACTTTTTTCAGTGCATGGAATCATCATATATGCCCTTTTTGTAGCTTCTTACTCTTAGCATAATTGTTTTGAGACTCATCCATGTTGTTACATGTATCAGCAGTTCTTTTTTATTGCTATGTAGTATTCCATTGCATTGTTATATCGGTGGTTTGTAATTTTTGGTATTATTTATAATTCTGTTAGGAAATTTGTATTGACATGTATTTTCTCTTCTTTGGGTCAAACACTAATACCTTTTATTTCTTTCCTGGCAGCCTGATGGCATTGGGTGAGCTCTCTAATATGATGTTGAATAGGCAGGAGGTGTATAAGTTCCACTTAGTGATTTAGTAAGATCCTATCTGAAACTAAAAAAATTAAAAGGAGCTGGTGACGCAGCTCTGGTTTCAATTCCCAGGTGGGAGGAAGTACTTGTTTTTGTTATTAGTTATAGAAACTATTTATTCTTTCCCTGTTAAATATGGTTTTCAGGTTTGTTGATGATACTGTTTTTTAGAGAAACTGTCAGGCTGAGACAATCTTCTAGTCAAGTGTTGCTAATTTTTTAAACATCAGAAATGGATTTGTTGGGTCTTATCAAATGCTATTTCTGTATCAGATGACTAACTTTCCTAAGTTTAATTTGTTACATTATTTGTTATATTATATTGATTAATTTCTTCTTAAATCTTAGATCATCCTGCCTTCCTAGGATAAACACACTTGATAATGATGTGCTTTAAAGTTTTTTATGTGTTTCTATTTTAGTACGTTGTTGGAGTAAGTCTGTGAAAATGGCTTATCAAGTTTTTACATGTATGTTCATAAGAGATACTGATTTGTTGGTTTTGGTATAAATGACAACTTCATAAAATAAGTTGGGAACTATTTCTTCTCAGAAACTTTTGAGAAAGTCAGTGTTGGACTAACATTTTTTTCTTATGTATTTGGTGGAGTTTACAAATGAAAACACCTGAACCTGGAGTTTCCTCTATGGAAAGATTTTAAAGAATGGCTTCAACTTCTTTCATAGATATGACTACTTAGGCTATCTATTTCTTCTTACCTGAGGTTTGGAAGCTTGTATCTTTCAAGCAATTTGTTACTTAAGTTTTTATAGATATGAACTTGTATACAATACTCTTACTATTTTGAATATCTGTACAGCCTGTGGTGATACCATCTCTTTCACTCCTGATATTGGCAATTTGTGTCTGTACTCCTTTTTCCCTGGTTGGTCTGGCTAGAAATTTTTTAGTTTTGCTGTCTTCTCAAAGAATCTGCTGTTGTTTTTTATTTCACTGATTTCAGCTTCATTTTTATAATCTTTTCTCATTGACTTTGGATTTAATGTGTTCTTTTTCTAATTTGTTTCTATTTTCAGTAGTAGACTTGAATGCAAGTGTGGTTTATCCTTTTTTGTTTTTCTTTTTATCTTTTTTTTTTTTTTTTTTTGAGACTGTCACTAAGTTGCCTATGCTGCCCTCAAACTTGCAATCCACCTGCCTTGGCCTCAGAAGTAGCTGGAGTTACAGTGTGCCACAGGTCCCGGCTTCTTTTTCTAGTTTTTCTTTTTCTTTTTTTAAGGTAGACACCACCAGTGTGAGCTTCTTCTTTTCAAAATTATGTACAATTCTTTTCCTTCTACCTCTCCTCTTTCTCTTTTTTCTTTGTTTCTTGTACTAAAGAATGAACTCTAAGGACCTTTGTAATGAGCTACCTTTGTACCAGACCTTTCTAAAGTTTTTTATTTTGAGATGGTCTTACTAAGTTGTTCAAGCTGGCCTTGAATTTGTGACACTCCTATCTCAGTCTCCCAGAGTGCTGGGATTACAGGTGTACACCACACACCTGCCTCATTCAGTTTATTTCTAAATGGTAGGTATTTAAACTTGTGTAGCCTTGCTTAAAGAGAATAATACCTGTAATTATAGTTCATGAATCTCATGCAAGAGAAAAATTTTAAAAAATAAGAGTTTAAAGTCCTTTGATTTAAAGAACATCTTTTATGTGTCTTTATTATTTGTTATATTATGAAAGTATTATTTTTATTTTTTGAGACACAGTCTTACTCTAGTCTGGGCTGGTCCTAAACTCACTATGTTTCCTAGGCTGGCCTTGAATCATGGCAATTCTCCTGTCCCAGCCTCCCAAGTGCTGAGATTACAGTTGTACACAACTGCATCCTGCTAATCTTTATGTAGTGTTAGGGAATCAACCCAGAGCCTTTGTATTCTATACAGTTGCTTTCATTCATTCATTCATTCATTCATTTATATTTTTGGAGATAGTATCTTGCTCTGTAGCACAAGCTGGTTCTTAACTCACTATGTAGTCCAGGCTGTTCTAGAACACGTGGCAATCCTCCCTGCCTCAGCCTCCTGACTACTGGGATTAGAGGTGTGTGCCATCACTCCCAGTTTATGTGGTACTGGGAATCAAACTCTGGGCTCTGGCTTGCTTGGCAAGCCCTTTAACTGCTGAGCTATACCCCTAGCTACTATGCAGGTGTTTTAACCACTGAGCTATACCTCTCTTCCCATACATATTATTTTCAAGGTCAAACAGTCTAGTTGGGTATGATGGCTCATGCCTGTAATATCACTGCCCAGGATGCTGAGCAGAAGGATCATGAGTTCTGTGCCAGCATGGATAGAGTTCAAGACCATCCTACACTACATAATAAGACTGTATCTCAAAAACAAAATAAACAGTAAAGCAAAACAACAACCCAAAAAGTCAAACATTCTAAGTGAACCATAATTAAGAAGTAGAATTTTAATAGTTTTTGAAAGAAAATTTTTGACTTAATGAAATTTTTCTTCTTCAGAAGTGAAGACTGACCTGAACTTATTATTGGAATGTCTGAAGTATCACATGAACAACCCATCATCACAAAGAGAAGCTTTGTTCACTATTTATTCCATTTGTCAACAAAACAGTAAGACATGATAGTGAATTTTTACTCATGATTCTAATTCTTTAGTACGATGATAATTATGCATAGCTCTTTCTCTTCTTCTTTATTCTACATGTAATATTACTTTTTATTTTTAAATTTAAAAGAATAAACATTATATCTATTTTATTTTGTGTGCATACCCTACAGGTAATGCAAGTGTTTATTTTCGGGACATTGGCGGTTTGATGTTTGTAAGAAATCTTGCAAAGTCAAGTGGGCATAGCATGGTAAAAGAAGCAGCCTTATATACATTAGGAGCTATTGCAGAAGCAAATGGTAAAATATAAATGTTATTATCTTTCAAGTGTGTGTCATACTTTATTCAAAATTGTTTTAGAATTTGGATTTCAAATATATTTGAATAGTTTTTTCAAATATTAATAAAATTTATATTATTTTTCTGTGTTTACAGATAATTTTGCCCCCAAACTGTTTTTGTCAGTCCCAGAACAGTAGTACATAGGCTTGATTATTGTTAAAAAGAAGTCGTGGTTAAATACAAGATGTTTCCTGAAAGTCTCATATTAAAAGTTGGGCCTGGATGGAGGTGCGATGGTGGGGTGTAACCTGGAAGGATGTGTTCTCATTCTGCTTTCTTTCTTTCATCTCTGCCCTCTGGACACCATGCCATGAGCAGCTTTCCTCCACCTTACCTTTCTATCGTACCATTCTGCCTTGAAGCCAGTCAGCTATGGACTAAACCCACTGAAGCCATGAGACAAAATAAAATTTTCTTTCTCTTCTCTAAGTTGCTGGCAGTGAGTGTTTTCTTCTTTGTATTTTGGACGTACAAATTCATGTTGGCAAGAACTTTTCTGCAATATACCTGACATGGGGTTGAATCTAAACCATTGGTTTGTCAAGCCAACGTTATATTGTTATGTTATCTTTAATTAAATATGTCGTTATCAATGTCTGAGAACTTAGTTTTCTGTTAGGCATTCAGGATGCAAGGAAAGTAAGCTAGTTGTTGCCTTTTTGTTAGTTTGTTTGAGACAGGGTCTCACTCTGTAGCCCCAAGCTGGTCCTGAACTCACTACGGAGCCCAGTCTGGCCTTGGACTCAGGGCAATCCTCCTGTCTCAGCCTCCCAAGTGCTAAGATTACAGGCATGCACACCCATGCCTGGCTTGTGTGCTGCTGGTGAATTGAACTCAGGTACTTAGCACTTGATTTAGTGCTTGCCTTTGAGATAGGGGTCTAATATCTGGTTCTGTGCACTGGATAAAATAGTGATTTGATTACTGTGTTCAAATTAGTTTTATTTTTTAGTGCTGAGTATTAAACTCGTACATGCTAAGTGTGTGCTTTCCCCATGAACTACACCTTTGAGCCCCCAGATTCTTTTTGTAAGCATACATGGTAAAAGAATACTAAAAAAAGAAATCTGTAAATTTTTGTTTATTGCATGAGTATTATAAAGAACTCATTTATCATTTTTGAAACACTTTTCCCTTCCTTAACCCCTCCTCTTTTTTTAACACAAGCTCTTACTGTAGTACCCAGTCTAATCTCAAACTTGCCATCTTCCTGCCCTCCAACTAGATGTGATTACAGTCAAGTGCCACCAAGACAATCTGGAAAGATTTATTTCTAAAACATCTCAAAAACCATGAAAAAGATACATTTTTTTACTTTATTAAAATACTGAGTTATTTCACATGTATCTTTGTCTCCCCACCATGTCTGACCACCACTACTGCTACGTCCTATCGTAACATTCCACACGTACTTACACCAAGCGAAGGGCAGAGTTCCAGCCTTAAAACTAAACAGGCATTTTAGACACCACATTCTTGGCAATGAAACCTGAACAACATTTATCAAACATGGAAGGGAAAACTCTCATTTGCATTATAAAAAGGATACCCAGGTAACAACTGTTACAGAAATGAGTAAGATGGAAGATTTTTAACTGTTCAAACTGCTTTCTTAAAGAGACTTTCTCCACTGCCAGAGGTCTTGGATAGCCTCCTGGTCAATCATCCGGAAGCAATTCTTCACATAATTGGTGAACTTGGCTTCTACTTTGGAAAGAGAACCACCTTTTTCTATACTTGCTTGCATTTTTGCTTTAATGTCTTCTGCAGAACTAGGTCCTTTTGATGTTTTTGGAGTTTTTTCCTGTTTTTTGAAGGATTTCTGCCCTTTTGATCTTGGTGTTGATGGTTTTGAGTCTTTTCCATTCTGGTTAGTTTTCTGTGAATTTTTGGCTGGAGTTTCTCATACTGATTTCTTCCCTGGAGCTTTCTCTTCAGTTTTTTCCTCATCATCAAAATCATCATCATCTTCGTCTTCATTGTCATCATCATCTTCATCATCGTCATCATCTTCATCAGCAAGCTTTACTTATTTCTGTGGAACTTTGCTACCACTTCCAGGGGCAGATCGCTTTCCAAACATGCTTAAGAGTTTTACATCTTCTTCCCCTTTATCTTCACAGCTACCAAGTGTTGTCCGCTAATATGTACAGGCCCAGAACCACACTTCAACTGTAAGATGACAGGTGGTGTAATTTCAAAGCCCCCAAGGGAAACTATTGGCCGTACAGACATTTTCAAAGTTGCCAGTGTTACTTTAATTGGACTGCCTTCATAATTCATTGCCTCGGCTTCCACAATGTGTAATTTATCCTTTGCCACCAGCCCCTAAACTGACCGTTCTTAAGGATAACTGGTGCTCATTCTCATCACGTTAAAGTGATAATCTTTGTCAGCCTTTAGTTCACAACCAAAAAGAGGGGCTCATATCCATGTCCATCAAATCCTCCATGAGGCGGTGGCATGAACTTAGGTAGGAGAGAATGTGGACGGAGGTAAACGATCTCTGCTCTGAAGAACAGACTCATGCCAGGGGATGACAAATATTTTGATTAAGATATTATAGCTTGGGGGCTGGAGGAGTGGCGCAGTGGTTAAAGTGCTTCTATAGCAAGCACAAGGCCCTAAGTTCGATTCCCTAGCACCACATAAAGCTGGGCTTTGTTGCATATGGTTGTAATCCCAGCCCTTGGGAGGCTGAGACAGGAGGATTGCTGTGAGTGAGCCCTAGCCCAGCCTGAGCTATATAGTGAGTTCAGGACCAGCCAGGGCTACAGAGCGAGACTCAGTCAAAAAAAAAAAAAAAAAAAGATACTTCAGCTAGGTTCTGCTACTTAAGCAGATATCAGTTTGTCAGAAATTTTGTTATATTTGTAGGTATCGGTGATACCTGGTTTAGAACTGTCTTCAGTTTGTATTTTATTCAGCATATTTTAAGACTTACTTGTGCTAATGTATTGAAATTAAATTTTTATTTTATATTTCAGTTTACTGTCAACAAAGTTTGTGTACTTCAGAGTTATTTGAAGACTTAGTTTTGTTTTTATCTAATGATTCAAGCACAAATTTGAAAAGAATGTCTGTCTATGTTGTTTTAGTTCTGGTTTCGAATAATCGTAAGTACATTCTCTTACAAATGTTTAAAAATAAATAATAAGTTGGAATAGTTGTTAAACCTTTTGTTGTAATCCTTGTATAAGAGTCTTTTTCCCCATTTCATTTGCTTCTGAGAAATACAAGCCTTTTTTATATAAAACATTTGTTTTAGTGATTTTTGAGGAGGAAGTTGGGTGTGTCCCTGCTGTATTAACCTTGTGACCTTGTCAGCATTGGGTGGCTAGTTTCCACCTTACTAGAACAGCCCTCCTGAGAGGCCCTAGAGGAAGGCCTTTGGGAGCGTGCGCACATTCCTTCTTGAGATTTAGAGAAGCTTTGTCCACTCAGTGAAGTTTTCATCATTCATAATGCTTATTTTCCTAAGATTAGTGGTAACTGGTTTTGCTCTGTTTTTGTCTTTAGAGGTTTTTTGGCTGGGTATGTGAAACATATTCCTGGACTTCTGTCCTCTTAATTTGTTCTTGGCCATTGTCTTTCACCAGACCTTTGATACTGTGTGTACAAGCTTCAGGTGATGCCATCTTCAAGTGCCAGAAATGCTAACGTTAAAGAAAGAAGGCTTAATAGTAAACATTTAAGCATTTGGTATTGATATTTCTTAATTTTAAGAATAGTAAAATGACTTACTTTTGGGACTTGGATTAATTTTTGATTTACAGAAGAATTGCAAATATAGTATAAAATGTTCCCGTATACCTCCTGCTCAGGCTGTTATCTTTTAGCATAGCTTTATTTAGTTATCCAAATTGTTAGGCATATTTTAGGCATTTAAAATGCTTCTAGATTTTACATTTGCTATCTTGGGAAAACTAGAAAGTTTACCTTTTTTCACTTTGGAGCATATTTTGGTATTGTGACAGAGAACCTCAATGCAAAATAACTACTTAATAATTACAGAAAAAAACATGAATATTGTCAGTCCCCAAGTATAGTATAGTGGCCATAATCTTGATTGCAAATTTTTATCTCCTGTAATTTCTGTATTATACTTTATAACACTTTAAAGTGATTTAAAAGTTTATTGTTTATAGAAATACAACTTAATTGTTGCTTTACATTCTGAAAAATTATTTCTAGGTAAAAATCATATTTATGTGATATGGCTTTTTTTAAGGGAGTGGACAAACACTTGTGAGAGAAACAGGTTGTATAGCAGTTCTGTCGCAGTTATTCAAGTAAGTAAATATAAATATCATTAAATATTTTCTACTTAAGATCTTAATGCATTTGTGTTAATTTACTCCCTTTTCTTTTTGTTCTAATAGGACAGTTCTTTCAAACTGTGAGTTAAATTTGTCAGATAAAAATGTTTTCCAGAGTTATCAGTTATGGTCTTCAGTATGTAGTACTCTGTGTGTCTGTGTCAATAATCCTCAAAATGGTAATTATCTCAAGTTTTTAAATATAAAGATTAAATAAATGAAACTGACATTTTCCAAATGTCAAATTAAAAATGGTTGATGTTGTCTCCTTTCAGAAGAGAACCAAATGCTTTGCTGTTCACTTTTTCCACATGCTACAGAATGGCTAATAAATTATATGAAACCTGAGATAATTCGCCCTATTTGCTCCTTTATTGGACTTACTCTTGCAAATAACAGTAAGTATTTGTTATTCTCTAGGTCATACTTTATCATTTCAAAGCATAATAAAATATTTTGAATTTATTAATTTCACTAGTGAATTAGAGTTTTGAAGATCAGAAAATTTGAAAAATAGGTATTAATTCCAGCATTCTTAGAGCTTATATTTAATTGAAGTGGTCATCACTAACAAAATACATCAAATTTTTTAAAAGCTGGCATTATTAGAAGAATGACAGCAGTGACATAATTTTTAATCTCCCCGTATACTTCCACCAAACAGGGCAACTAGATAGAAATACTAAAAACCAGAGTATATATTCTGACCACCATGGACTTAAATTGTGAGTAAAAATAAAACACAAAAAAGCCTCAAATATTTGATAATTAAGGGCCTAAATTATTATTAACAGTATAAGAGGCAACATTATCACAGATCTTAAGTATTAAAAGGGGGCTGGAGGAATAACACAGTGGTTAGAGCACTTGCCTAGCAATCACAAGGCCCTATATTCAGTTCCTCAGTACCACATAAACTGGGAGTGGTGGCACATGCATGTAATCCCCGCTTTCTGGAGGCTGAGGCAGAAGGATTGCCATGAGTTCAAGGCCAGCCTGGTGTATAGAACAAGACCCTGACTTAAGAAAAAGAAAAGAAGTAGAAGAAATACTTCCCAGTACACTCTGTATGGCATTCTGTATTACACTCATACCAAATCCCAGAAAACTACTGGCCATTATCGCTTATGAACATACACATAAAAATCTTTTACAAATATTAGTTTGGGCTACATAGTAAGTTCAAATCCAGCTTGAGCTGGACATGAGATACCCTGTTTCAACAACAAAATAAGTCCCTAAAAAAAATTAACAAATTGAACCTAGCAATACAGAGAAAAGATAATACATTAAGACCAAGTAGCATATATCCCAAGAGTTAAAGATTTGACGTTAGAAAAGTCACCATATTCACAGACTAGGAAAAAAAGAATTACATGGTAATCTCAATAAGAGTAGCGAAAGTACTTGCATAATTCAGCATACATTCATAATAACCCATGACAATAAAGGAATTTCCTTAACATGATATAGGACTTCTCCACAAAATTACAGATGATATAATTCATGGTGGAAGACATTTAGTGCTTCTCCCATAAAACTTGCAAAAGACAAGGAAAGCTGCTCTGATCAATTTTATTTAACATCTTACTAGATTTCCTAACTAGTAAACCAAGAAAAAATATTGAACTGTCATTTTGTGTAAATGGCATGATTGTTGAAACCCTGAAGAAGCTATTAGAACTAATAGTGATTTTTAGGAAGGTTGCAGAGTGTAAGGTCTTGTAGTCACTTGACTCCATTATTTCTAGGCCTGTGATCAGGTACAGCATCATGGCAGGGAGCACTTGTTGGAACAGAACTGCTCATCTTGTGATACCTGAGAAGTAAAGAAAGAGAGAGCTTGATTTATAAGGCCACTTCCCCAAATCCATTGTGTTATGAATCTTTGAATGTATTAAGCCATTCATGAGGTCAGAACCCTTATGATTCAGTCATGCCTTAGAGGCTCCTCCACCTCTGAACATGGCTTCACTCAGAAGCAGTGACTTCCAACACATGAGGTTTTGAGGTACATTTAAAATCGAAACCATGATAAGTACCACGGAATTCTGTGGAGGAAGATAGAACCTTTTCAACTAATAGTGCTGGAAAAAGTGAATGCATGCAAAATGTAAATCTCAACCTTATATATACAAAAATAGTTTGGAATGACTCAGGTCTAAATATGAATGAAAAATACAGAAGTAAACAAAAAACAAGAAAATTCTCACAATTTGGGAACTGACAAGTATTTCTTTTTCTCCTCTTCTCCTACTTCCCCTTCCTTCCTTCCTTCTTTTATTGTGAAATTGGGGATTGACCCCAGGCCTTAGCACTGAGTTGTTGTCCTAGCACCTACTTTAATTTTTTTTTTTTTTTTTACTTTTGGGCAGGATCTTGCCAAGTTGCTAAGCTGCCCAGGCTGAGCTCAAACTTCTGATCTGCCTGCCTCTGCCTCTCAGAGTTCTAAGATTATAAATCTGTGCCACTGGGCCTGATAGCAAAGATTTCTTAAACACAAAAGTAACCACTCAGGAAAAGACTGATAGGTGGAACTAGATTGACATGAAAATCTTTTACATCTTAAGGTTCTGCTAAGATAAAAAAGCAAGCACAGACTAAGAGAAAGTATTTGAAAAATGTGTATCTGATATGGAGCTCAAACTCAGAGATATAAAAAAAAACACTTAGAAATTATAAGAAAAGGGCTGGAGGAATAGCACAGCAGTTAGAGCAGTTGTCTAGCAGGCACAAGGTCCTTTGTTCATTTTGCCAGGACCACAAACTGGGAGTGGGGGCACATGCCTGTAATCCTAGCACTCAGGAGGCTGAGGCAGGAGGATTGCCTTGAATTCTAGGACAGCCTGGTCTACAGAATAAAACTCTGCCTCAAAAATAAATAAATGCAAATAAAATCCTTCTGAGGCATCACAACTGGCACAACTAACAAAGTAAAAAGACTGGTAATATTAAATGAGACAAGGATGTAGAGCCAAAAGGAATTTTTGTACGTTATTGATGTGTATTTCTATTCAGGTACTTAAATATGTTTTACATGGAAAATCACATACCTCTAGAATATTTTTAATAGAACAAATTTTATTTATAAATAAGGCTCCATACAGTTAAAAAACAGGGATAGCTTCTTTAAAAAAAGGAATATGAGAAAGCAATTTAAAATTATTTAAAATTGCAACTTAATTTTCTTTTAAAATGTGTGGGAGTCTAGAGTTCACGTAATCCCATTCCAGATTTCCCATCTCTACAAAACAGCGCATTAAAGCCTCAGACCTGGGCACTCATTGCATAGATTCCCAAACTGCCTCTCAGTAAAATAGGCCAGCTTCTTCTCTTGCAATAAAGGTACATCGCTTGGCAAACAGGAGTCCATAACACTTACATTCTAACGTGGTGGCGTCATCAGGCTGGCTCCTGTGCCATTTGCAGTGCTTGTCCTCCCTTTTATTTTCTAATCCTCAGCATTATTGGATTCACTCCTCTCCTTTTAGTTTTATTTAAAAGAGGATGTGGGCTGTGGATAACACATCAGAAAGGCATTTCCAATCAGAAGACTTTCTCAAGATGTGCTGGATTTTACTTTTAAGCAGAATCATTTCATGGAGCATTGTAATTATAATGCCATGCTCGGGGATGTAGAAAAAAATCATAGTAAATACAGACCCAAACCCAGGAGGACATAGAGCAGCCATCTCCTAATGATACTTCATCAGGTTCCATGTGCAAATTGTGAAAAAAATGGTGACTTTAATCCTGGCATAGAGCCAAAAGTAGGTGTAGTATACATTCAAAGCTGACCAAGCCCCTGAATGCAGGTCCACATCTAGGGAGGAAGAAGAGCTCGCTAAACCCCAGAAATGCCTTCATTTGTCCTGAGGAAACAGGTATCTCTAGGATTCTAAAACTTGGAATCTGTGTCCATGATACCTTTACATTTCCTATTTATCTAAATGTCTGCTCAAATAAGTTATAAGATGTCATTAGTCTTAGCAAACTGGCATGAAATATAAATTAGAAGAAATCTGAAATATTCAGTATGCAAGTATGAGCTAGAATATTTTGCTTATTAGCTTGAGTTTTTGTTGCTCAAGCTGTATCTAAGAGTCTTTGTGGTGACACAGGGCCACTTTGTTCTGAGCACTTAAAAATACACTTTGAAAAGATAAATTTCAGTCACTTGTAGGAAAAAGGTTGCAACTGAAGATCATTATGCTTAGCAGAATGAAACAGAGGGTTAAATATCATATGGTTCCTCTAATATGGGAAAAACTAAACCATAAAATAGTAAAAGAGAGATTGAAGAAAGCAAGAAGATAGGCTTTGTATAGAGGGAAGGGGGGACAGTTGGGGCTAAAAGGTTGTGGGGAGGGGAAAGGGATGTACTATGTAAATAAAAATTTTAAGCATACTTTTTGGGGGTCTGCGAATGTAGGTCAGTGTTAGAGCCCTTGTCTATCTTATACAGTCCCCCAGTTTGATCCTGGGACCTTTGCAAAGCCAATAACAAAAGACTTCTGTTTTTGAGAAAAATTTAAAATACTTTGTTTTTTTGAAGTAGGTCTCATTCTGTAGTTTAGGCTAGTCCTGAATTCACTATGTAGCCCAGGCTGGCCTTGAACTCAAAGCAAACCTTCTGCTTCAGCCTCCCAAAAACTGGAATTACGGGGGTGCACTACTGTACCCAGTTTACATAATTCTGGAAACTTGAACTCAGGGCCTTGTGCTTGCTAGGCAAGCACTCTTTACTTCTATGTCTCCAGACCCTAAAATATCTTTTAATAATATATCTTGGGGTCTGTTTGTATTTTAAGTGTTTGCTTATCATTAAATAATGTTTCCTTACAGTTTCTGAAATGTATGAAATTCTAGATTTGATTATTTTTAATTATTTTTAGATTAACATCTATATTTTGTTGAACAAAAACTGATCCTGGCCTACAGGCTTTTTTTTTTCAGTCTCTTCTGAACCCAGGGGCTCTCTACCACTTAACTACATCCCCAGACTTTTATATTTTAAGTTGCCCACACTGGTACCCAGCCTTTCTAGTAGTTGAGATTCCAGAAGTGTGCCAGTATATTGAGCTAATTTTTGCTTTCAAATCATTTTGACTTTAATTTATGGAACTAAGCTAGCCTAGGAAAAAGATTTAAGGCACAGTTATAGCCGCTAGTTCACATACCCACTTGTTAAAAGCCTGCTTCTAGGATAAGAGCTGTGGAGACCATTGAACCACAGACCTGTGTGATACTTATCGTCAGAATCATTTTCAACAGGTGAACAAAAGACTTTAGGCTTAAGCATATGTATGTCACTGAATCTTTACTTGAAATAGTTGTTATGGCTCAATTGTATAGAATGTTATTTAATTCAAGAAGTAGAAGAACTAGGTATAAAATCTAAGGAATGAAGTATGTTACAATTTAGAAAATGGGCAGTTTGTTAATTTTTTCTTTTTTTGAGACAGGGTCTCATTCTATAGCCCAGGGTGGTCCTGAACTCACTATGGAGTCCAGGCTGGCCTTGGACTCAGGGCAGTTCTCCTGTCTCAGCCACCTGAGTGCTGGGATTACAGGTGTGTGCCATCATGCCCAACTTATGTGGTGCTGGGGAATCGAACTCGGGTACTTAGTGCTTGACTTAGTGCTTGCTAGGAAAGCACTTCTACTGCTGATCCATTCCTCTAGCCCCAGCTTGCTAATTTTTAATACCAAGTTATTCTTTATAACTCTATTGAAAGAGTTATAAAGACAGTTATTTTGGTTACTTTATTGTAGTTCAGACAGAATACCTGACACCCATAGCTTTAGGGAGGAGGATTTATTTTAGTTCACAGTTTTAGAAGGTCACAGTCTGTTCACAGGTGGGCAGCTGGAAATGGCAGAACCACGTGGTGGGGCTGGAGCTAGAGCCAGAGCTCCTCGTGACATGGCAGAACAGAGCCAAGACAGAGAGCAGGAGTGGAGCAAACCTTCCAGGTTCTCCCCAGCGAACCACGCCTTCTGCCAGTGCACACTACCCACAGTACATGAAGGTTTGGGGGAGTGCTCCAATCCAAAACACAGCAACAGTTTAATATTCTTAAAATATGCAGCCGTTCTTGATAAATGAAGCAAAAGAGGTTTCTTGTATACAAGCGAGCAATATTGTACTACACATGTAGTTATGTTATATCCAAGTGAAGAGCTAATAAATCACCCCATTATGTAAATGCATAAGTAAAGATTAGATTTTCTAAAATTCTCTAATTTTGGAATTTTTAGTAAGTACTTGAAAAAGTCAAGTTAATATCATATTTAGTTTAAATTGATTGAATGAAACCAAATTCCTGTCTTCTTTGAGATATTAATAGTCCTGCTATTTTATTTGTTAAGCATATGTCCAGAAATATTTCATATCTGTGCGTGGACTGGATATATTGTCTCAAGTTCTTGTGCAGCTGGAATCTGATTCACATAAGACCCCTTCCTGTGCTAAGCTTGCAGTGATGGTGATAAAGACAGTGGATGCATGTATTGCTGATAATCGTGAGTGAAAAATGCTTACTAATTGTTTTCTTAATTGCCCTTGAGTTCAACCTGGTGAGTGTTGATCTAATAGATTAAACTCTAACATGGTTTAGATTTTTAGCTTTTTATGCTAAGGAAAAGGAATGAAAAGGAATCTTAGAAATTATCTTGTCTAGTTCTTTATTATCCTATGTAAGATGACTTTCCTAAGTGTTCATATATAAGCCTTCTGACTTCAAGTCTAATGATGCAATCAAAGTAAGATCTTCTCAGCATTAAATTAAAAGTTTTAGGTGAAAAATAAAGGAAATTTTGGGAAAATAAGGAATATAAAACTCAATTTATAGATTTTTAAGAATTATACAAAGAATTGAAGTATGCCTTTTTCTGATGTCCGTGATTTCTGACTCATTCAGGGAACCATAATGTGTGCATAGTAGAGCCAGACTTGAATATATGACTGCTTCTTGTATATACAAACACCAAGAAGTGATAGTCTATAAATCTTTTTAATATGAGACTCAACTGGCGCAAATAACTGAAAAAAGGAGATGTCTTTAAAAAAAAGCAATGATTGAGTGCCTACTGTGTGCTGAACTCCAGAGATTTAAAAAAATGATTAAAACATAGTCCCTTGAAGGATTTGCAATCTTATTGTTGGTACTAATATTGTTAGACTCTGGGTTAAATCTATTTTTATTTACTTAATGTCTTAGTTACTTTTTTGTTGTTGTGACAAAATACCTGAAATACAAAAATTAGGAGAGGAAAAGTTTATTTTAGCTCACAGTTTCAAAAGGTCTCAGTCGATTCATGGGCAGCCAACAGTGGTGGAAGCACATAGCAGAGGCAGAGGTGGAGGCAGCTCCTTACTGCATTCCAAATAGGAAGGCAAGTCCCTGAAAGAAGGGAAGTAGCAGCATATATCCTTCCCAGTGATTTGCCACTTCCGGGCCCAGCCTCAGTAGTCTGCCCTTCCAAGTTTAAGCCTGTAATTCTCCACACACTTGTATTCTATAATCTACCAACACTCCTGTCTTGTACCTTACACCTATAAACTATCCTTCCGGGCTAAGCCCGCACGTCCTAATGGCACATGGTTGCATAGATAATCCATAACATCCAAATACATGAAACTTTTGGGGAACATTCTGAATCCAAATCACATAGCTAGTTAATTAGAGTTATTAGGAATCCAACCAACCCAGTGCTTTGCCACAGAGCTACATCCTCAGCCTGTAGGTATATTCCATTAAAACTCCATGAAAAATAGGGCTTAAAATAGTGGACTTCTTGAATTTTGTCACATCTTATCTTAACACATATACACTCCCGTATATATTAGGTATTACATGATATAAATTAGATATTTTATAGCTATATTTTCTTGTATAAGCTCTGAAAAACATGTACATTTTTAAATTTGTACTTACTGTCCCTTTTTCTGTTTTATATTAATAGCTACTTTTGGAGTGGTACTATCCAAGTACAACATTGTTTCAAAACTTCTGGCATTACTGCCTCATGAAAGCCTGGATTCAGGAGAAAAATTTAGCATCATGCTTGCTCTTGGTCATTGCACAGAAGATTGTGGTTAAGTATTAGATTTATGTATTGTGCTTATTAAAATGGTGGTGTGAAAATATACTTTTTTTCATCTAATCATGTGAAATCCAGTATTGCCTTTCTCCCAGTAATTTAGTTTCCCAACCAGTTATTTTAACTCCTCATCTTTCTTCACAAGTTGTATTCAGTAAGAACCTGTAGTTCTACTTTCTTGCCTCTATCTTCTCTCTCTCTCTCTTTCTATCTGTCTCTCTCTGTCTCTCTCTCTCTCTGTCTGTCTCTGTCTCTGTCTCTCTCTCTCTCTCTCTCTCTCTCTCTCTCTCTCTCTCTCTGCCTCTCTCTCTCTGTCTCTCTCTCTCTCTGAGACAGGTTCTCACTCTGTAGCTCATTGAACTCAGGGACTGGTGGTTGAAGGCAAGCGCTTTAACTGCTGTGCCATTCCTCTGGCCCCCTTGTTTCCCCTTTCTGTTCATTGCCAGTGTTACCCTTGTAATTTAAACCTTTAAACATCACCATCTTTTACCAAGATTACTGTGTTCCTTTCCTTCTTTTTTCATCTTTCATTCTGCTCTTCATATCTGATCCTTTCATCCCTTGCTGAAAACTTTAAGATTTTTCTGTCACTGTGACTATTTCTTCTCTCCATTCTCTCTTTCCTCCTCCTCTGATTTCCTCTCTCCACTTTTCTCTCCTTCATTTGTAATAGGGTTCTCACTCCCAACCTTCTCCCTCCTCTCTCTCTGCTTTTTAATTTTTCACTTTTCTTCGCCTACTCTCACTCCCATCATTTGCTTTTTCCTTCTGATTTTCTACTCCTATCAGTTTTCCTGTTCTTTCTCTTAATTTCTGTATAATTTAAGATCAACTCTGCCATTTTTATATTGATTCATTTGTTGGTTGATTAGTTGATTTATGGTACTGGAAATTAAGTGCAGGGACTTCTCACTGAGCTACATTCCCAGCCTTTTTAATTTCTATTTATTTATTTTGGTCTTGCTTAAGTTGCCCAGGCTGGACTTTAACTTTGATCCTTTTGGTCTCAGCCTCCCCAAGTGCTGGTCTTATGGGTGTGTACTACTGTGCCCAGGTACCGTACCTTTTTAAAAAATCATCAAATTAAGGCAGTTATTTTTACTCTATGGAATATGCTGTTATTCCGTGATTGCATCTCAGAAATCATCACTTACTTTGTAAATTGAAATTTATTTTTAAGTTACATTTTTCTCTACTTTAAAAAATTTAACCTATGTTCATAGTTATCACAGGAAGAATTATGGCCTCATAAATACAGCTCATGATAAAATACTTGTCTTCTGTTTTAATTTTTGACTTGTTTTCCAGAGGAAAATCAGTATGACCTTTTTAAAAATAATGGGCTTCCACTCATGATACAAGCCTTAGCTGAATCTCAGAATGAGGAACTAAACAAAGCTGCCACCTTTGTGCTCTACAACTGTAAAAAAATTAGTAAGTTTATTATTACGTAAGAAAATATCTATTGAAGCTTATAAAAGTAAATGTGTGTCTATTCTAATGAGCCCAGCCTCTTTAATTTGCAGGTTCTTTTTATACTTGAAAGGCAGAGTGCATAATTTGGCATAAAAACTAAGGTACTTTTGGCATATGTTAACTTATTGAAAGAGCATATAAAGGGCAACAGTAGAGGTAATTCACTTGTTTTTATGCCATAGGGACAATAGTTTGTAGGATGTAAACATTTAAAGGACTGACAGGGGCTAGAGAAATAGCACTGTCTCAGTTTTTCATTGCTGTGGCTCAATACCTGACATCCACAATTTTAGGGGAGGAAAGATTTATTTTAGCTCACAGTTTTAGAAGGCCATGGTCCACTCAGGGGCAACTAGCAACAGTGTAAGTACATGGCAGAGGCAGAGGTGGAGGCAGCTCCCTGACATTACAGACAGGAAGGCAAGTCAAGGCAAGTTGAGACTAGTCTCCAAAGAAGGCAGGAAGCAGCTTTTACATCCTTCCAGGTCTCCTCCCAGGGATCAGCCCCTCCTGGATCCAGGTGTGGAAGGTGTGGTGAGCCCCCACTACATGCCTGTAATCCATTTTACATACCTGTAATCCAGTTTACATGACTGTAATCCACCCCTCCAGACTAGGCCCAACAGCACATGGTTCGATAGACAACGTATAACATTCAAATAGATGAGACTTTTGGGGCACATTCCAGATCTAAACCACAATGAGCACAATGGTTGTAGCTTTGAGTTTGGTTTCCCAGCACCACATTAACTGGATATGATGGTGCATACCTGTAATCTCAGCACTTGGGAGGCTAAAGCAAGAGGATTGCCTTGAGTTCAAGGCCAGCCTGGGCAACATAGTGAGTTCAGCCTGGACTGCAGAGCAAGATCCTGCCTCTTACGGCTAGATGAATGGCTCAACAGTTAAAGCACTTCCCTAGCAAGCAATACGTACCCAAATTCGATTCCCTAGCACCACATAAACCAGGCATAGTGGTGCGTGTCTGTAATCCCAGCACTCAGGAAGCTGGACAGGAGGATTGCCATTAGTGCAAGGCCAGCTTGGGCTCTATAATGAGTTTAGGACTAACCTGAACTACAGACCCAGACCCTGTACTGTCTCAAAAAAAAAAAAAAGATCCTGAGAGTGAGTTTTTATTAAATCATAATATTATAGTACATTCATTTATTAATTTTGAAATGTTAAAGTGCCTGTTATATGCTAGGCACTCTACTGGGAAATGGGGATACATTGGCACAAATCTGAATGCCTAGAGTTAATGAGGTGAAAAGAAAAGAATTTATCGTGGGTCAAGCAAATATATTTGAACACCAGAGTCCACAGAAACATTATTTACAACAGACAAAACATGAAACAACTCAAATTACATTTAAACAATAGTAGGACACAAAGGCTGTATAAGTAGAAGGGAGCCTAGTACATTCAGAGAATTAAATGACCAATGTGCCTGGAGCACAGAGAGCAGTAACCATGATGAAGATTGTGGGAGAAAAATTTTGGACAAAATATGTAAAAGAAGTATTTAAAAGATTATAGGGAGGAACCACTTTGTGAACACTTTGGGGCTGGCGATGTTGCTTAGTGGTAGATTACGTGCTCAGCATGTGTGAAACCCTGGATTCAGTTTCCTGCATCCAAAATACTTGTACCTGAGGGTGGTTATGTGCCTTGAATAATTTATCTTCATGTGTCTAATTTATGAAATTTTAAGCCTCTGCCAAGCACTTTTCCATTTATTTTTAGTTCCAGCTAAGCATAGACCAACTAAAATAGTCTAGTTAGATAAGCTTTAGACAATGGCTAAGGTAGGATATGAGGTTATCATTATAAAAACATTATTACTAAAGTATAAATCCGTTATTCCCCCCCCCCCATATTACAAAGCCGAGAAATTATCTCTAAGTCTAGGAGAGTATTCTTTTGATGAAAATGAAGCAGAACACTTGAAGGACATAAATATGAAAGAGAAGAATCTTGAAGAGTTCCGGAAGAGAGCAAAGGAAATTCTGCACAAAATAGAACTGCTTGAAGGACAAGAAAATGAGGTTAGTTTTTTTGTGTTAATGAATATAGAATTTTCTTCAATATGTTTTAACAATAGAGGTTAAGGGGTAAATTCTTCTCTTCATAATATTTTAAAAATTCTTGTAGTTTTAAAGGTAAATTTTAATTGTAATATTTGAGAAATTATCATGATACATAAATAATTATTACTTTTTATTTTTTTTAAAGCAGATATGATGACTGAAAAGATGAGACATAGAGCCAGTCCTGGGTACATATGTCTTAGCCTTTCAATGTATTCCATCAACAGTCCCTGGAGGGGATTGAAAGCTCCCACCCTCTAATCTTGTTTGATCTTTCTGGTGATAGGCCTGCAACATCCTGAAATGATCTAGAAATCTTAGCCTGAGTCATCTCACTAGCAAAAGTACAGATGTAATCAAAAGGGGTTTGTTAGCAGTAAGAAAAGAATTTCCTTCACTAAGGACATTCCAAGGGTTTAAGGAGCTTTTTGTCAAGAACCAGGAACAAAGACCAAATTTTGTTGTTTTATGTTTTCAACTCATATACTCAAATTGATCCTCCTATCTCAATCTCCCTGCTTTCTTGGGCTACAGACCACATCATTGCAGCTGGCTTCAAATATTTAATTATACCATAGTAAATGTCAGAATTTCCTTTCTTTGTAAGGTTGTGTGATAACATGTATGTATGTAGGTAGGTAGGTATGTATAATGTTGGTTTTAAATGTGTATACTTACTGATTGGCATATGAGTTGTTTCATGTTTTGTTGTGAATGATGTTTCTGTGGATGTTGGTATTCAAATATTTACTTGAGTGAGTCCCTGCTTTGATTTCTTTTGCATATATAGCTGGACTTGAGATTGGTGAATCTTGGGATAATTCTCTGTGTAGTTTTTGAGGAACTACCAATCTTTATTCCACCATCAGCTGTACCATGTTATATTCCCACTGACAGTGCACAAGGGTCTCATTTTCTTCATGTCATTGGCAATGCTTGTTTTTTTTTATTTTATATTATAATCTCCTCTAATTGGCAATAGGCCCTGATGATTTGAGCATCTGCTTAAATGCCGTTTGTTTATCTTTGGAGAAATGTTTGTCAAGTCTTCCATTATTTGAATTTTGTTATTTTTATTTTGTTGGATTCTTTTATATATTCTGAATATCATTCTCCTTATTGGACACATGATTTCCAAATGTTTTCCCCTATCTATGAGTTGTCTTATTACTTTTTGAAAATGTCTTTGCTTTTAATTTTGATGTAGTCCAGTTTATCATTTTTTCTTTTGCGGTGCTGGGGGATGACCCCAGAGTCTTTACCTGAGCTAAGCCTCACTCTTTTTGAAATTTTTTAAAAATTGAATCAAGGTTTTTTTTTTTTATTTAAACCAAGTCACTAAGTTACCCAGGCTAGGCTCAGACTTGGAATCCTCTTGCCTCAGCCTTCCAGAGTGCTGGAATTATAGGCATGTGCTACAATGCTTAGATCAACTTCATTTTTATGACTAAATATATTGGATTGTATGAATATAGCACATTTGTCCCCCCTAATAAAGTGTAACTTTACTCTTCTGTAGTCTTTACTGAGTGCTCTAAAATGATAGTATACTATGTTTGGCCTTTTCTTTCAGTTGGTTCTTGTGTTCCACTTTAATATCCCTGTCAATATGAAACATTAGTTTTATTTGAACTCTTTACTTTATATATTACAAGATGCTCCAGACTCATCTTGTGTATTTCATGATCTAAATCTAGAATTGATGCTTTTTCAAGGAGTTCTCTTGGTGGAGAATGGTATTAGAAACCAAGATCTGAGTGCGAGATGTTGTCTCTACTTTAGCTGGTTGGAGCTCAGACATTTTTTTGCCTGGTATGAGCTCCCAGATTTCAGATCATAATTCCTTTGGAGCTCTTCTTTCCTGTGGAGTGTTTTGTCTGCTTTTGTTATACTTCTCTTAACTATATACTATAATAGTTCTGTATGTCATGTGTGATTAACATGAATACTGCATAGAATTAGCTCTTTTAGCTGTTAAACTGCTTGACCTAATTAAGTTTCTTTACTTTATTCTCTCAGATCAAATTATTGTGAATTTTATTGAGATAAGGTCTTGCTCTGTAGCCCAGGGTGGTCCTGAACTCACTGTGGAACCCAGGTTGGCCTTGGACACATGGCAATCTTCTTGCCTCAGCTTCCCCAGTGCTGGGATTACAGGCATGTGCCACCACATCCAGCTTTATGTGGTGCTGGGGGATCGAACTCAGAGCTTTGTTCTTGAAAGCAAGCACTTTAACCACTGTATCATTCCTCCAACCCCATATGTAGCTACTTATACCATATAATTTTTGGCTTCATATGGTAACTTCATTCTAAACAGTACAGTAGAAAAAGGGGGAAATAACTTTACAGTGAAGAAGCCTGACAAACCCTACTTCAACCAGCCAATTAACTTAATAAGTAATAATGATAGTAATGCATTTTATGATGTACCAGTAGTCGTAGCTTCAGAAATTGGGTACCTGTAGGACTGTGAGAAAAGTAAAGAAGAAACTTAGATGAGGGAATGCACAAGGAATAGAATCACATTTCTGAGCAGAGCACATGATGCCAAATGAATGTGCTGTCCCCTGCGGAAGTGGTGACAGACCTGGTATCAGGAACCTGATGAGCTGACACCTGAGAGCACTGATAGTATATGCTGCTGGTGCCCCTTGTGTGCCTCTCAACTTGCTACCACTGAAAACAGTAGATGACAAAAAGAAGAAAAAGGCTTTTTTCTTTGCCTTCCAGCCTTTTATTGTCTCTAGTACCTTCTAATGGCAGAACCTAACATCAAAGCAGCCATATAATAGTCCACCACTGGGCCTGGCTATTTAATATTCATTTTTCATATGTTTAAGAACTATTTGTTTTTCCTTCTGGGACTGGGACTGGTGATGCAGGCATGTGGACCTAGCACTCTGGAAAGCTGAGATAGGATCACAAGTTCAAGCCCAGCCCAGGCAACTTAGCAAGACACTATCTCATAATAAAAAATAAAAATGGATTGGAGATGTAGCTCAGAATGAAGGTCTTGGGCTGGATCTCAGTACCACATAAAAAGAATAAAAGAGCTATTTATGTTTCTTACATGTGAATTATCTGTTTACCTCTTGCTTACTTTTCAGTGGTAGTACTGATCTTTTTCATATTTCATTGAAATAGTTTTATAGTATTATTTTTTTAAATTCCTATGATCTCAAAAGGGATTTTTATGTATTTTTTGTTTTGATTGACATTGATTTTTCTTCTGGCATCCTCCATTTTTTTTCTTCAGGAGAACGTTCAAAAAGAATTTTTTGGGGGGTTGGTTAAAAATTAAACCCAGCATGCTAAGCGAGCACTGAGGTTTATCCCTTTTTGATTTTGTTTTCTTTTGTGATACTAAGGATTCAACCCAGGGTCTGTGCACTGATATATATTCCCATCTCATTTTTTAGTTTTGACTTTAAGATTGGTTTTTGATAAGTTGCCTAGGCTGGGCTTGAATTTGCAGTTCTCCTGCCACAGCCTCCACCATGCTGGGATTACAGTCCTGTGCTGCCAGGTCTTGCTTAATTTTTTTTTAAATTTTAAGACATGATGTTGCTAAGTTGCCCATACTAGCCTAGAACATGAGATTATCCTGCCTCAAACTCCTCGATAGCTAGGATTACATGTAGGCACCACCACATCCATCTAAAAATATGCAATTAAATACATAAGTTTATCCTTTGAGGACTTATTGATTCTGTGTAATACTTAGAAAGGTCTTCCACCCATTAAGAATATTAGTATGGTGTCTTTGGAATATTGCTAATTTTATTGAATGAATGAATGATTGATTGATTGAGACAGGGTTTCACACTGTAGTTCAGGTTGGTCCTGAACTCACTTACGTAGTCTATGCTGGCCTTTCTCATGTCAGTCCTCCTGCCCCAGCCTCCTAAGTACTGGGATTACAGAAATGTGCCACCACTCCCAGCTTATGTGGTTCTGGGGAATCAAACCCTGAGCCTTGCACTTGCTAGGCAAGCACTCTTAACTACTATGCCATTCTCCCAGCTGTCTAATTTTATTTTTTTATTTTTAGTATTTGGCTAGCTTTGGTTTTCGTTGTTTTGTAACTGTGAGATACCTAGATTATTTTTCCCAGATAGCTCCCCAGTTATCCCAAAATCATTTATTGAATACAATTTTTTCCTAATGTAAGCCATCCCTATTATCGTTTGTTCTATTGACTGTCATAACCTTTTTCTACATTATTTAAAGGAAATGTAAAGTACAGTATAAGTAAATGGATTATATTGAAATAATTTATTCTTTTTATTATAGGAAAATATGCAAAGAGAAAAATACAATATTTCATCTATGAAAATAAATGATCAGGATACACTGAAATATCTCCATGCAGATAGTGTTGGAGGTATTGGTACAAAAGAAGATGAGCATAAAAACCAACATAGACACCCCCAAAGTTGTAATTCCTATGGAGTCATTGCCAACACTTGTGCAAATAATGACCAAATGACAGCCTTGTTAAAGAGTACAAATCCAGTGAACATATGTTATAGGGAGAATGGACAAAATAAAGCTATTGATAAAGGCAATTCAAGCTGCAAAGAAAACCTACATGAAGAAAAAACTTTTAACACAAAGAATTTTGTTTCTCAATCAAGGTATGGCTTGAAATATAATTGGTAATTGAATAGTTATCATAATTGAAACACTTATTTATTAAGAAGGTATTTTGTTCTATGGTATGTCACACTGTTAAGCACCAAGGATATAAATCATCCACAACTTAGGAAAGATTTATTGTAGCTTACATTTTCAGAAGGTCTTGGTCTGTTCATGGGTGGGCAGCTGGAACAAGGTAGAATCACATGGCGGGGCTACAGCAAGACCTGGAAACAGAGTTCCTGGGGCAGAAATCCTTACAACATGGTGGAAGAGAGAAACTGGAAGAAGGGTGGAGCCAGCACACGCCCTTTCAGGTGAAGTCCTGCCCCTCCAGGTCAAGCCTTAAGTATCTGCCTCTTCCAGCCAGGCCCCACCTCCCAACTCTACACAGTATTTACAGGAACATGAGGCTTTTGGGGGACACTCCAGGTCTAAACCACCACAAGGTTATAGGCATGTGTCACCTTCCTAGGGTTATAAACATATGTTACCACTCCTGGCTTCAGGAAGGATTTTTTAACTCAAGCCTTCAAGTGATTATTGTTAGTACTTTGTTATTCTGCCACCTGTGTCATTATTCTCCCACTGATTTTCCCTCCTCTTTTGCCCTTATTCTTCCCTTCTTTCTCTTTTTATTTCATGTTTCTGCTGATATTTGTACTATTTCCCTTTAGAGTCTTATATAACTATACCTGGGATCAAGGCTATAACTGTTGTAGACCCTAATTTGGTAGAACTTGGTAGATGTATTAGTGAGCTCTGTGTCATTATAAGAATACCTGGGGCAGTTTTTTTTTTTTAATAGAGAAAAGTCAGGGGTTTTTTTGTGTGTTTTTGTTTTTTGTTTGTTTGTTTGTTTGTTTGTTTTTTGAGATGAGTTTTTGCTCTGTAGCCCAGGCTGGTCCTGAAGTCACTATGGAGCCCAGGCTGGCCTTGAACTTGTGGCAATCCTCATGTGTCAGCCTCCTGAGTGCTGAGATTACAGGTGTGTGCCACCACGCCTGTCTTATGTGGTGCTCGGGAATTGAATTTGGGTATTTAGTGCTTAAGTGCTTTAACCACTGAGCCATTTCTCCAGCCCTGAAAAGTGTTATTTTGGTTTATGATTCCAAATATCCCCGTCCAAAATGGTAAGGGCGAAAAAGTTCCTGTTGCCTTTGGACCTCTGGGCCTCTGGCAATGGCAGTAAATCATGGTGGGAATACATCATTCATTTCATGGGCCAGGAAATAAAGGTAGGACAGTCCTGGATCTCACAATCCCCTGAAAGGGCACTCATCTAGTGACTTGACCTCTGGTAGGATCCCATCTCCTAAAGGTTCACAGAACCTCTCAATAGTGCCAGCCCTAGGAACCAAGGTTTTGATATACAGAATTTTATAGGGTGTTCAACATCCATACTATGGCAGTAGGTTTTTGAGAGGTCCTGGCTCTAGCTCCTCTGCTTGCCAAGCACCCATAGTGTCACCACTGTTTACAGAAATTTTTATTCGTGCACTAAACCCTTTTTATTTGTGTGCAGTGCTAGAGTTCAATCCTCGTGCATGCTAACCAAGTACTCTACCACTGAGCTACATCCTCGCTCCTTTTTATGTTATTTTGAGAAAGGATTTGCTAAGTTTTTCAGTGTGGCTGCAAACTTGAGTATTTTCTGCCTCAGCATCCCATGCAGCTGGGATTATAAGCATGTGCCACTACACTCAGGAACCAAACAGTATTTTTACTTTTAGTAATCTGGTGTCTGGTTTTTTTGTTTTGTTTTTTAGTGACCATGCTTTTAAACATCCAGCTCATGTTATGAAAGCAAAAAAGCAGCAGTTACCAGTAACAGGTATGATTTTTTGAGTGTTTCTTGTTTTTATTTTAAACAAACACGTAGTAAGTCACTGATATACCTAAAAATGTACATCTGTCCTCTAATGTATAAGTCATACCATTGACTATTTCTGGTGACAATGTCTGACGTGCTTTTTACGTATATCCAAAATCTTTCTGGTTATCCACCAAAGTAACTGAATGTGTGCTATTGACTTTATGAAAATCTTGAAACTTAACCTCATTAATGAAAAAAATCTGCATTTTATAATTTTTCCAGATCCATTTACATTATGTTCAGACATAATAAATAAAGAAGCTGTCAGTTTTCAGTCCACTGACTGTTGTTCCAAAACGTTGGAGTACAGGTGCTCAGGTAAGATTTTTTCCCAATTGTAATTGTTTCCCAAAAAATTGCATGGTATTTTAAGTAGAATGTAAAACACTTCTACCTTTGTGACCTAAACTTCATTTTCCTTTGGAAAAAATAACCTGGATTATCAAAGCATTGAAATTAATATATTTATATTGGGCTGAGCTCCCAGCATTTGTTTGTATATCATTAATACCTCTTTATTATTTATATTTTATTGTCTGACACAATTACTACTGTGTGTAGTGTTTTTTTTTTTTTCTTTTGTGGTACTGGAGAATGAACTCAAGGCCTTCTCACTAAACTATACCCAGGCCCTTTTTTGTTTTTTGTTTTGAGACAGAGTCTTAAGTTACTAAGTGGCCCCAGGCTGGGCTCGAACTTGCAATTCTCCTGCCTCAGCCTCACAGAGTACTGAGATTACAGGTGTGTGCCACTACATCCAACTTCTATAGGTTTTATTTTATTGAGAAAAATAAACTTTTTTATGTTTTCAGAGAGTAAATAAGTAGATCCAGTTTCTGGATTGTGCTATAAACATTAGAGGCATTAATAATTGAACAATACCTATGTTTACTTTTATAATACAAATGTTTCTAGTAGACCATATCCTGTTTATTTTTTCTGTAAATGTTCCACAAAACTTATTCCTTCTGTGCCCTCACACTCTAGTATTTCTTTCTTCACACTTGTTGAACTCTGCTCTGCAGAGAAAAATTGCACTAACTTCATGTTCAGCACAGAACATTACTGTTAGCCAGACATGGTAGTATATGCCTCTAATCTCAGCACTCTGGGAGGCTGAGGCAGGAGGATTGCAATTTTAAACCCAGCCTGGATAATGTAGTGGCTCATTGAAAGCCTCTTTTTTCCCCCTTTTGTGTGTGTGTGTGTGTGTGTGTGTGTGTGTGTGTGTGTGTGTGTTACACAAATGTTGCACTGAGTTTGAGAATTTAGGGTGCATGCATATCCTGTCCACAGCCCGTTCTCTTGCTCCCTTTTTACCCTCATGTCTCCTCCCTTCCCCCCACCACCACTGATTCCATAATCTCACCCATTTGACTCTTACTTGTTTGTATTCTGGGTTTTTCATATTAGAGAAACCGTGAGGTATTTATCCTTCTGAGTTTGACGCACTTTACTGAGTGTGATGGACTCAACTTGTGTCCATTTATGTATAAATAGGTACTAATCTATTTGTCTTTATGGAAGAGTAGTACTCCAAGTGTGCATAAACCACATTTTTTGTATTCATTGGTCTGTTGATGGATATTTCAGCATCTTTCACAATTTAACTGTTGTAAGTTGTACTGTTATAAATATGTGTGTACATGAATCTCTCTTTTATGTTGCTTTTAACTGTTTTGGAAGATAACAGAAAGGATATCACTGGGTCAAATGAAATATTTTTTTCAGCTTTTTGAGAAATCTCTGTACTGCTTTCCATAGTGGTTGTACTATTTTATATTCCCATGAGAAATGTTCTTTTTTCTCCTGCAACCTGACCAAAATCTATTGCTTTTTGAGCTTTTGGTATCTCCCATTTTTACCAAGGTAAAATTATATATTAATGTTGTTTTAATTTGCATTTCTGTAATAGCTAGGGATGTTGAACATTTTTTCATGCATTTCTTCGCCATTTGTACTTCTTCTGAGAAGTATCTATTAATTGCCCATTTTTTAATTGGGTCTTTGATTTTGAGGAGTCTGTTTTTCTCAAGTTCTCTGTATATTGTAAATATTAGCCTCCTGTCTGAGGTGTAGGTGCTAACATTTCTTTCCAGTTCTGTCACTTCTCGCTTCACTCGGCTAATTGTTTCATTTACCACGTAGAAGCTTTTTGATATGATATAATCCCATTTATTGATTCAGTTAACCCTGAGCCTGCAGCCCAGGAAGCCTAGACTACTACTTCACCCAGTGGTAGAACTTGACATCACCCATTCTTTTGCATCAGATGTCCTATTAAGAAAGTGTTTGTTCATGCCTACATCTTCACGAGTTTTACCTCTTTTGCCCTCCAGTAGGTTCAGTGTTTTAATATCTATGTCTTTGATGCACTTTGATTTGATTTTTATGCATGGTGATAGGTGTGTGCCTATATTCATTTTTCTGCAAGTGGATATCCAGTCTTCCCAGCACCTTAGTTTGAAGAGGCTGTCCTTTCTCAGGTGTATGTTTGTTGCCTCTTTGTTGAAGATCAGATAGCAGAGAGTACTTCAGGATATCTGGATACTCAGTTCTGATCCATTGGTCAACCAGTCTGTTTTTGTGCCAATACCATATGGTTTTTTATCATAGTTTCTTTGTAATGTAACTTCATATCTAGAATCACAATGCCTCCTGTCTTTGTCTTCTTACTCAGGGTTGCATTGGCTATACTCGGTTTCTTTTAAAATTCATATGAATTTTAAGATTGTTTTTTCAAGTTCTGTGAAAACCATTGTTGGTATTTTGGTAGGAATTGCCTTGAAGTTGTGTATCAGTTTGGGCAATATAGCCATTTCAACAGTATTAATTCTGCCAGTCCAAGAATAAGGGATGACTTTCCATTTTCTTTTTCTGAGACAGGGTCTTGCTGTGTAGTCCAGGCTGGTCCTAAGCTCACTGGTGTAGCCCAGGCTGGCTTTGGACTCAGGACAATCCTCATGCCTCAGCCTCCTGATTTCCGGGATTACAGGTGTGCACCACCATGCCTAGCTTTATGTGGTGCTGGGGAATTGAACTCAGGGCCTTGTGCTTAGAGGCAAGCACTTTAACCTGTGCCATTCCTCCAGACCTCAGAAGTCCTCTTCAATTTCTTTTCTCAGCATAATAGAGTTTTCTTTGTAGAAATCCTTCACTTCCGTGGTTAAATTCTTTCCTATGTATTTAATTATTTGAGGAGTTATTAAAAATGGATTTATTCTTCTCAGACCTCACTGGTTTCGTTGATAGTATAAAGAAATGCTATTGATTATTTTGTATTTTGTATGCTGCAGTTTGACTCAATTTATTAATTCCAAGGGTTTTTTTTGGTGGAGTTTTTGGAATCTTCTATATAAAGAATTATCTCATCTGCAAATAAGGATAGTTTAACTTACTCCTTTCCAGGATAGCGCTTTCAAGTTTGTGTTGAGTTGTGGGTTAGAAAGTGAGGGAAGAGCACCCACCCTGGGAGTGGGAAACACAACTAGCAACGTATTCATCATTAGATTATTCTTTTGAGTTTGCTCTGGTTTTTAAATAATGTGCATTCATAGGTATAAGTTTATCCTTAGTACTGCTTCCATTGTGTCCCAGAGATTGTGATATGCTTCTTCCATTGTTGTTTGACTCTTGGAAGGTTTTTTTTTATTCTATGGTTTCTTTTGCATTTCCTTATTTAATTATGTAGTATTTAATCTCTATGTATCTGTATAGTTTCTCCAGTTTCTTTTGCTTTTGATTTCGTGTTTCATTCCACCATGATACGAAAACATACAGGGAATTATTTTAGGTCTTTTGTATTTAAGCATGTCTTATTGCCAAGGATGCGGTCTATTTGGGGAAAAGTCCCATATGCTACTGAGAAGAATGTGTATTCTGTTGATGTTGGATGGAATAATCTGTAGATATATGTTAAGACCATTCGTTTCATGGTGTGGTTTAGCCCTGATACAACTATGTTAAATTTTTTTAATCTGGTTGACCTGACTGTTTGTTAGAGTCGGGTATTGAAGTCTTCTACCATGATTGTACTGGGGTCTGTTTGAACTTTTATAATCACTAGTTTTTGTTTTATGAAATTGTGTGCATCAACATTGGCCATATATAATTTTGAAAACTAGGGGTATATCTCAGTGTGAAGGCCCAAAGCTTGAACCCCACTGCTACCAAAAAGATCTTATTTGTTAGGAGCACATAAGAAGTATTTACTGATGAATTGATTACTGTAATGCAAG
Source organism: Ctenodactylus gundi (assembly GCA_004027205.1). Lineage (NCBI taxonomy): Eukaryota > Metazoa > Chordata > Mammalia > Rodentia > Ctenodactylidae > Ctenodactylus > Ctenodactylus gundi. The sequence continues at coordinate 179,358 of PVKB01002471.1, forward strand.
TACTTCATGTACACAGGGAAGCCGAGCAGAGGAAGTGGAAGCAGAGACACAGTCTGACTAGTGATGAGTTGTTAACTAGTGGAGCTAGGTGATAGGTACATGGAGGCTCATTGTATCCTGTCTTTTTACTCTTCTGTGTTTGAGATTTTTCATTAAAAAGATACAAATGCCAATAAAAGATGACTGGGATTTTGGGTGTTCTCCTTTAATGGTTAGCAACCAGACCAAGCTAGATGATTCATTTTTCTTTTCGCGGGGGTGCTGGGGATTGAACCCAGGGGTGCTCTGCCATTGAGCTACACCCCCAGCTTTTACAATTTCCTAGGACAGGGTCTCACCAAGTTGTCCAAGCTGGCTTTGAATTTGAGATTCTCCTACCTCAGTCTCAAGTAGCTGAGATTACTAGTATACATCACCACACTTGGCTGAGATGGTCTGCTTCTGTGTCACTGCTGTTGTTTGTTCACACGTCTGTACCAACACTTATTTCATTGCAATATATTTGTAGTTTATTCTCTTGCATAACTTTAGGCTTCTTGAAATATATATAGTTAAGATCCTTATTTCACCTATTTGCTATCGTATAGATATAGAGAGATTGCTTTCATGGATTTGTTAGTAGATATTTTTAACATCTATATGTCACTTTAATTTGCTCTCTTCTAGGTTGCATAGCAGTAGGAAAAACCCTGAATAGCCGAAATTTTAGCAAGCTCTTGCAGTCTTGTTCATACCAATGCGATCGTCACAAAGTCATTGTGGAAGCTGAAGACAGATATAAAAGTGAACTAAGGAAATCACTTATTTGTAACAAAAGTAATTAACTGAGCAACTTTAAAACTAATTTTGTGTAAACCTTGTGAACTCTCAGCATTAAGCATATTAAAAACTAGGGGGTAAAATAATGTTGAAAAGAAAATTTGTCTCTAAGCAACCAGTAATTTAAAATGTACTCAAAAAGTAGATTTAATCTTTGGTGGCTTAAAAATTCTTCCCATTCTTCCCATTCCACTTAAAGATACCTATTAGAAGCAATAAATAAATAAATAAATAAATAAATAAATAAAATAAAAATTAAAAAGAGAGAGAGAGAAAAATACATTAATAGTATTGTTAAACTGTTACTGAAATTGCTAAATGTTTTCCATGTTTTTCAGAAATTCTTCTGACTCCACATAGAAAAGGACAACTCAGTATTGAATCTACTCCTCCCAAAAGAATAAGTTAATATATTTAATTTTAAAATAAATATAAATGTTAGTATTTCTAAGACAGAAGAGAGAAACTGAGTGATTGTTCCCCATCTTATCACTAATGGGTCTTAAATGATAACCTTGGTTCTGATGAGAGTTATATTTCCTAAGAATAAAGACATTCCCCTTCCCTTCTTCATAATGTTTGCCTGCCCATTAGGGAAGGATCAAGAGGAAACTGATGTTTATTAATCACCTGCTATGTGTTAGGTGTGTTACAGATACATTTCCGTTAACTCTTGAAGTACTAAGTTCGTGAGTAACCAAACTTATAATTAAACAAAAGTCTTTTTCCAGAAGCCCTTGATCTATCCTATGGGTCCCATTTTTATTTTAAGAACAAAATTATCTCCTATGTACAAGTACCTCAGGAAAACTTTGCAGAAGACTTTGTTCACAACTATAGGAATTCAATCAAAATTGATGGGACAGATATTACAAACCATAACACTGCTTAAAAATCAAATTGCTTCTTAATTTATTTATTGAAAAGTTAATTTAGCTATAGGATTAACATTTCAGAATTATCACCATTACAAATTTATCCAGGAGACTTATATTGTCGTTTTGTTCTGTTCACATAAGGTTAACAACTACAGGTTAATGTTAAGCTGTTGAGTACCTTCTTTGTCAAAGTAAACTGGAGATAGTAACTACAAGTAATACCACTGTTATTATTACAGAGACGTTTGTACTTGGTACATCCAACATTTTGCCTTATGTAACACTGACTTGCTGTTTTCACTGTCAAAAACTTGAAAGAAATCTCAAATTTGCTTTACATATCTGGGCTATCTGGGTCATTTTTGGGTTAAAAATTCAATATGTAAATTAAATACAGTACCAAGATGAAGGAGTTCAGCTTTTTGAAGTACTGTTTCCTTTAGAAACAGCTAGAAAATGAGTATTTTTCTCATAGAGACATAGTATTTTGAAATCTTGTTCTTGACAAAGACTTGACTTGAGACTAATAATAGATTTTTCATCAATATGTCCTCAAAGCAAATGTATAATTAAAATTATCTATTTACATAGTAAAATCAGCTTCAGGGCCTCGTGGAATGGCATGATTATGGTTATATCACATTCAGAGTTCCTAAATACTGTTAACATTCAGCTCATAAATACCACCATTGGTAGGTTAGACTTACTTTAGCGAAAACTAAGTAGTTAAGGAAATGTGGCCTATATTTTGAATTTACAAAAGCATTCTGAGAAAGTATTGATTTGATTGGTCTTATACAAACAGGCTTTAAATATTTGGTGTGGTACTATTTTTCTCCTCTTGATAAATTACCCTTTTGTATTAGAAGAGTTGACTGCCACCTGTTTAATAGTAGCTTACACTCAGGAAGTAAATAAATCCCGAATCACTGCAATATCTAGACATTATGTTTCTCCAAGGCTATCTTTCAGGGTATATTGGTATCTTGAATCTTGAGAGAATCTGAAAGTACAAGTTTGTAGAATTAAGCTTCTTGCCCATTTTTTCCTGCTCTTCTTCATACATAATATTATGAAGAGCAATAAAGAGAGAACCTCAGAGTGCGGGGCCATCTTCTCCTTCCAGGTTGCCCAGTACTTTGGTGTGGAAGCCTCCCAGCATTTGGGCACAGATGTTAAGTGTAGGAGTCAGGGACATGGCAGCTACAGTAGAAAAGGAGGGCTTTACAAGAACAACTCAAGGCCCTCAAAATCCTAAAAGTTATAACCTGTCCAATTCTGATTATGAGTTAAATTATTTAGCAAGTGAATGTAAAAAAAAAAAAATGTATATATTTTGAGACAGGGCCTTACTCTGTAGCCTAGTCTGGTCCCGAACTAACTGTTAGCGCAGGATGGCCTTGGACTTCTGCAATTCTCCTGCCTCCGCCTCCCAAGCTGGAATTACAGGCATGTGTAACCACACATGTGCTAGAGAATCAAACTCAAGGCTGTGCACATGATAGGCAAGCACTTTAACCACTTACCATTCTTCCAACCCCAAACTATTCTCTTATAAACACAGTTTTTCTAAAGTCCCAAAAGTATATAGAGTAACTTCGTGGGTAAGTTTCAAGACTGCTTTGGGAATAAATGTTTTTTCCCTTCTTAACAGATATTTAGTATTTCCTATGAATACAGTGATGAACAAAAGATAAAAGTTTCTGCATACATTCTAAGTAATATTAAGAAATAATCTGGGCTGGAGGCATAGCTCAGCAGTTAAAGCAAGCGCAAGGCCCTTTGTTCAGTTCCCCAGCATCATGTGAGCTGGTTCCAGTGGTACAGCCCTCTAATGCCAGCACTCTGAAGGCTCACATGACTGCTGTGAGTTGGAGGCCAGCCTAGGTTACATAGTAAGTTCTGGACCAGCTTGGATTACAGAGTAAGACCCTGTCTTTAAAAAGGGGAGGGGAGTTGGAGGAGTAGCAGTTTGAGTGCTTGCCTAACAAGCATGAGACCCTGAGTTAATTCCCCAGTACCCATAAGCCAGGTGTGGTGGCGCATTCCTGTAATACCAGCGCTGGAGAAGCTGAGGGAGGAAGACGACAATGAGTTGGAGGCCGGCCTAGACTGCAGAGTGAGACCCTACCTCAAAAAAGAAAAAAAAAAAAATCAGACATTATTTACATTGATTTCTCAGTCTTATCTACAAGTAAGATATGTTTGTATGTATATATGTATGTATGTATATATTTATTTATGGTACCGTGGATCAAGCCCAGGGCCCTCACACTGAGCTACAACCCATTTTTTTTGTTTTGTTTTGTTTCTGATTTTGAGATAGGCTTTCACTAAGTTAAGTTACCCATGAACTTAGCTTCACAGAGTGCTAAGATTGTAGGCCTGTGTCATCAGAACCAGCTCTCTTCTCTTTTAAAAGGTCTTAACTATCTGTAAAAATAAATAATAAAAGGCCTGAACTGTATCTCTTATCCTACCAAGGTGGAGAAATGGTTAATAGTCTTGGCCTACAAGGGCAAGATTTTCTGAGAGTGACCAAGCACAATTACATACAGTCCTACTAAATTTAATAGAAACCTAAAAGAGAAATAGAAAAAACTTCAGCATCCATCTACAGTGATTATTTTTGAGTGAACAATAAATGAAAAACTATTTCCAAGTAATCATAAAATGTTTACCAACTGTGTGTTCTTTCTGTTACAAAAATATGTCTCAAAAACTGAATAGTCAAGGCAGATGTGTTGATACAGGCTTATAATTCCAGCACTCTGGAAGGCCTAGGCAGGAGGATTGCAAGTTCAAGGCCACACGGACAATTTAGTAACTTAGCAAGACCTTATCTCAAAATTCAAAATTAAAAAGAGCTGGGGCTATATCTCAGTTCAAGGGCCTTGCGTTTGATTCTTAGTACCACATATAAAAGATTGTCAAAAAGACCCTTCACCATTGTGCACACTACTCTCTTGAATTTTGATCAAGCAGAATACCCATGTAGTTAGTGGTTGTGTTTATTAAAGTTTTCAGAAGACCCTTATTTTTTAGAATACTAAACCTGAAATTTAAAGTAGCAAGTGTTGATATTTTTTTTTCTATAAAGTTATGGAACCATTTGGGAAAACTGTAAGATAGGTGATCTATTTGTTAATTATACTTACAGGAATATTACATTAATAATGAAATGTTTATAAACTCTTGTTTCTTGATTGAAACACGTTAAGGGCATTGTGACTCTATTGTTACAGTTATTGAAAAAGTCACTGTGGTGGCACATAATAGCAGGCTCTTGTTTTTTAAAACTGCAGTATATTTTCATAATGATGTATATAGTATCTTGGGCCTGAAATTTTCTTACCATGTAGCTTATACTCATAGAATAAGAATAAACATATTCAGGTCTCCAGAAGACTCCTTTAATTTCCAGCAAATACTAACATATTCTTCAATTCTTATTAATTACAGACAAAAGAAGAATTCGTAAAAACTTTTCCAAAGAAGAAATAACTTACCTTTTCCATGGAGTTAAAAAAATGGGAAATCATTGGAATTCAATTTTGTGGTCTTTCCCCTTTCAGCAAGGACGGACAGCTGTGGACCTTGCACGCAAATATCACAACCTAGTCAAACACCCCCCATGCACAGTTCCTTGATGGGAGAAGACTGTCAGTTTTTAGTTTGGACTCAAAATGAAATGCCTTGACCCAGGGGTAGTGGTCAACACATGCCTGTCATCCTAGCACTCTGAGAGGCTGAGGCAGAAGGAATCACACTGAAGCCCAGTCTGGACAATTTAATAATTTAGCGATGATATGTCTTAAAATTAGAAGAAAAAGTCTGGGAAGTAGCCAATGGGAAGGCTCCCATTTAATCTCCAGTACCACACAAGAATAAGAAATTACCTTGGAAAGTACTTTCATAAATGTTAATTGTTAAATTTAAAATGTTTTGTTTTCTTCTAAACCCTCAGAAGGTAAGGGAATGTAGAAACAAATAGCTTTAAACGATTTGTGTAACACTGGAAATTAGTAATCTCCAAATTATTCAGTAATTTTTAAAACAAATACATGTTCAATGTGTAGATTAATTCCTCCATAAAGTCAGACATTTGTTTAGGAATATGCCTTGATTCTTTAAATTCAACACTGGAAAAATTTATCATCTTTAAACATCATTTGACATTATATTGCAATGAATACAATGTGAGGCATTTCAATTTCAGTATTTTGCCCAGTGATAAAATTCCTCTCGAGAACTCAGTATAGTTTCTCAAGCTGTTCAACTGAGGTTCCGACCCACTAAATTGTTTGACATTTTGTTAATTCAAATATTTCATCTTCTAAAGGCTAATTGTGAAGTTGCTTTGAATATTCATACATTTTTATGGTCAGGCTCCTTGTTGTTTTTTGCTTTTTTTTTGAGACAGGGTCTCACTCTGTAATCCAGACTGACCTCAAACCCGTGGCAGTTCTCCTACCTCAGACTCTCAGTTCTGGGATTCCAAGAGCCTAGTTTATGCGGTGCTGGGGATCAAACCCAGGCTTCTTGCTTCTTAGGCAAGTGCTGTGATCCCTGAGCATATAGCCTCAGTCCCTTGGTGTGTTTTTATTTGCTGTAGATTTTTTTCTTTAATCAGTTTCTTCTTATCTCCATCCAATATTTACCTTTCAGGCTGGTGAACCCTAGCTACTTCACATTGCAGTAGAACAGTGTCATATCTCCTCGTGAACCGAAAGACCATTGGACACATCTCTTAATGAATGTGTCCAAATAAAAATGCGATCCTCTTGAGTAGGGGGTTAGCTTCTTTTCTAGGCTGGATGTGTTTATGGACGTAACACATTTCTTTGTATTTTACATGACCAACTCTGAGATTATAGTTACTACTATTTTAACTCTAGTAATTCTTATTTTCAAATAATTCCTATGCTGTCCTTATTTTTTGTTTTATTAAGCCCTACTTAGGGAGTTTAACTGTTCCTGTTAAAATTTCCACTTGTTACAGTCTGCTCAGTTTGACATCAGGTATTTTAAGCAACCCTTTTATTTGGGATTACCCACAGCTTCTCTGAGTGTATTCCTGCATTCTCATCCAATCACCGATGGCATCCGGACCTGGCTAGGGCAGGTCCCTAGCAACCTCTTGTAGCCTTGTCATTCAACCTGTATTTCACCTTCTTGTCTTTGTTATGAACTGCTAAATGCCCTTTTGAAATTTGTATTTTGTATTTCTGCAGCAGCCTCATACCTGGTCAAGAAAAGGAAGGTACTGTGTAAATCTGAGGTTGTCTTTTCCTTTTTCAACTGATCTCTAGAGAATTTCACCGAATGCTGATCGAAGAGAGTGCTTACCCTTGTGTCACTTTGAACACTGCCTGATCTTCCCGCATTTCTAGGAGTATGACATACAATGAATTTGCACTCACTGCCTTGCACAAAACTTACATCTTAGTTGCCCACTTGTTGGCTCCTTTAATTTATATTGCCAAATTTTTGGCAGAGCCAGAATCACTGTCCTGTTCACCCGAAAACCCACTTAAGTGGTTACTTTTCTGCCATATCCCATTTCCTTGTGATAGTGAGGAATGCCTTTTAAAATTAGCCGGCTTCCATAGGAATAATAAGCTGTCAGAGGTCATACCTTGTTACCCTTAGTGAGCGCAGTGTGTTTTACTTGCCTCTTGCTTTATGTTTTCCCCCTATACTTTCACATTTCCTTTCCTTTTCGTTTTATGTGAAGGAGGACGTGAGAAGCAAGGTATTTGGGGATTCGGGGTCTCTTTCAAGGCCCATCTTTCAGTGCAGGGCTTGGTGATCATTAGGGCAAATTCGTGATAAAATATATTTTTTAATTCGTGAACACCATTAGAAGCCCTAAGATGTTACCCTCTATAGGGGGTCCATGGATGGACTTATTAAAACTCGGAACTTCAGGCATTCATGTGAGGGTTCGGTAAGTTAGACAGGGTGTGTCTTTGGCCTAGCGCCGAGTTCGTCTTGGAAGCGGCGAGGCGCTCGCGCTGCACTGCGCTCGGCCGGCGGAGGGGCCGCCAGCGAGCCCGCCTCCCGCGCAGGGCTGCCCCGCCTCCCGGGCGCCCGCCTCGCCTCCCGGGCGCCCGCCCCGCCTCCCGGGCGCCCGCCCCGCCTCCCGGGCGCCCGCCCCGCCTCCCGGGCGCCCGCCCCGCCTCCCGCGCAGGGCTGCCCCGCGGCTGCCTGACGGCGCTGCTCCCGCCGGCCCCGCGGCGGCCTCGCGACTGGAAGAAGCCCGCGACGTCGCCGGCCCCGGCGGACGCGTGGCGCGGCGCGACTCCGGCGGCGCGGGCGGCGCGGGCGACCCGGCCGGGGTCCTCGTGGGTCCTCGGCGGGCCCGGGGGAGGGTCCTCTTTGTGGCTGCAGTTGGCAAGATGGCGCCTGTGGGGGTGGAGAAGAAGCTGCTGCTGGGCCCCAACGGGCCCGCGGTGGCTGCCGCGGCAGACCCGACCAGTGAGGAAGAGGAGGGCCAGAGCCTGTGGTGAGGCCGTGGGCCGGTCTGGAGCGGGTGCGGCCGGGCCGGACCGTGAGCACACGTTGACGGGCCGGTCCTGTTCCGGGCGGCCCGGCCTGACCGCTCTTGCTATTGTCACCGCAGGTCGTCCATCCTGAGCGAAGTGTCCACTCGCGCCAGGTCCAAACTGCCGTCTGGCAAGAATATCCTGGTTTTCGGTGAGCGGCGGGCGCTGCCCAGGGCGCCGGGACGGGCGGGGCGGCGCGCCTCCCGCAGGGCCCAGCCGCCCGCGTCCCGGCCGTCGCGGGCCCACCGCGGGCGGGGCGTGCGGCCCAGTGGAGAGCCCGGCGTGCCGTGTGGGGTGGTCTGGGCAGGATGGAGAGGGCAAGAGCATGAGGAGCGCTAGGCCTGGAGCGAGTAGTACAGAGACAGAGGCTTTACAGCTTTGTGAAGGACAGCAAGCCTGGGAGTCCGCATCTAGAACTTCCCTTCATTTATTCCCTCCCTGCTGAGTTATTGAGTTGGGTCCCCCAGCCTCTGTGGTCGCAGTTTCTCGTCCATAGGAGTTGGTCTGACCGTATTCACACGCTAGATCCATTGTGCAGAGGGACCTGCCTGCGTTGGACCTGGGACAGTAAAGATAGCTCTTAGACACCAGCTCGGATCTCAGTTCAGCATGGGCACGATTTTGGTGATTGCATCATGCTGGGCATGGGCAGGGACTGTGAGAGCATCACACTGCTTGGTGCAGTTGGAAGGAAAATTTTGGGGTTGTGTGTTTTTTAAGGATGTGCTGATATGGAGAGTGTGCCATTTGGAAGGTGTTAGAAGCTTCTTGTGGTAAATGCCCGCTAAGGCAAATTGGGGACAGATTGTGAGAGAAAGAGGGAAGAGGTAAAGCTTTTTTCCTGAAGACTCGAGATTTTCACAGTCCTTTTTATCTTAATTCCAACCCCAAGCCTTATGAAAATCATTGCCCTGGTGGTTTTCCCTCTTTTTCCCAGGGGGCTGAATGTTCTTCAGCTGGTGGCCACTGTAGTAAGTTATTGTGTACTTGGTCCTCAGAAAATGAAGGATCAAGATCACTAGATCTGTGTTAGAAATTCTGGCTGCAGGGTGACAAGTAAAGTTAGGGCAACAGGCACTCACCTTGGTCCAGTTGGAGTGTGGATTCCGAAAAAGCAGTGGCATTGTGGATGGTTAGGGCATCTTTGATCATCGGTGTATGGGTGTGCCTTTAACCTGTCATATTTTGTAATTCTCTATTATTAAATTCCAGGAATGTCTAGTGATGTTTGTTGGTGGCAGTTCTTGTTACTTAAAGGGATTTTTTTTTATGTATGTGTGTGTGTGTGTGTGTGTGTGTGGAGAGGTGTTGTTTATTTGTGGAGTGAGATGAGGAAGCACTTAGTAATTACTGAATCTATACTTGAGTTTTACATAGGTCTGTGATTATTTTCTTCAGTTTCCCAGCCTTCAGAATGCTTATAAAGGAAATATAGTAAAATCAAATGTGTATTGTAACTTATATTCATGTTTATGAGGAAGGATCAGTTTTTTAGTTCAGAGTTTCTAGACTTTGAAGTTGTGTTTTGAAGATTTCTTGTGGTAAAAGTTTATATTTTGTGAGAGTTTAGTTCCATCTTTTTCTTTTATTTTTCCAAATGAATGTGCTAGAAACTGTAGGTAGGACCTGTGAGCTTGCCTTTTCCCCTTTTATTCTGAAATAAGAAAATTGCACTAGGATGTAATTTTCAGTCTTGGAATTTGTAGCCTTCACCCATCTCCGTTCCTAGTCACTTTTAAAGCAAAGTCTGCTTTGTTCCTGAAAGCAGTTTCTTTGCATGAGAGTCGTTGTTTTTCTTCTATGAATGTTGTAACTTGCCATCTCAGCTTAGAATAAAGAGTACACTTTTATCTTCTTGTAAACATCATTTGTAGGTGAAGATGGTTCTGGTAAAACAACTCTCATGACTAAACTACAGGGAACAGAGCATGGCAAAAAAGGAAGAGGCCTGGAGTATCTCTACCTCAGTGTCCATGACGAGGATCGAGATGGTGAGTGAACAGGACCCATGGTAAAGGGTGTGAGAGTGACTCTTAACTCATTCAACATATCTGGGCATTCTTAACTTTCCCTTTGGTTCTAAGAAAATAAGTCACAAAGAAATAGATAAAATGTGGGTCATTTGTAGGGGGTTTTTTTCCTACTTTCTTCTACAGAGCATGCTGTCAAAATGAGGAATGGGACTGTTAGGTGCTGCTCTGGCTAGTGCCCTTGAGAAGGAAATACTGAAGTAAAAGTTTGATATGCACATAAAGGTAGCAAGAAAGAGTTCTTTAATTTTTGGAGTTTTCTGTGAGATAAATACTTGGCAGATTGGACCTGATAGTTAACATACGTTGACTGGTAGTTTTCTGATCCTTTGTGGATAGTTTTCTGAGTCTTCGTGGTGGCTGCTTAGAAAGGCTAAATTGCTGCTTTGCTTTGAGGGGAGAGAATATAGGCTCAGGGGTGATAATATTTTCTTTTAATTCCTTATCTTTTAAATTGTGACTAGTAGGTAGTCATGGTGACACATGCCTGTAATCCCAGCAGTCTGAGGCAGGAGGATTGTAGTTATGCCCAACTTGGGCAGTTTAGCAAGACCCTGACTCAAAAATTAAAGAAGTACTAGGAGTACCGGTCAGTTCAAAGGCCCTGGGTTCAGTCCTCACAACCATGAACAAACAGGCAAAGATACAGAGAGTAATACTATACAGTAGTTAGGATGACTTAAGGTACATGGTGTGAACAGTCTTATAAGGATTAGATGTTACTTTGAAATTCTTATAATTGTTAGATGTATGAAGTAATGATTTTTGATTATAACTACTCTATAATACAATGTTCTTTATAATCTTTTAGGTTTTGTGTATTTAATGACTATAAAATAAATAATTATTAGTATCAAGTTCTTTTTGTGTACAGAAGTTGTGTTTGTAGCCTAAAGATGAAATATATTGATCAAGTTACATAATATTTGTCTTCACCCATTGTAATAAGGGGCATCATGTAAGAGTTATTATATAAAGGGGAGGCAATCCTCCCACTTCTGGTTCCTCATTTCCTTACTACTAAATTGAGGAAGCTGAACTAGTGTCATTTCCAGCACTGCCCTCCCATCTTCAAGAGGTGGAAACCTACATTGTGTTAATAATAGTTTTGTGATATGTTTTTGTTTTTCTTCGGTGGTACTGGCAGTCAGGTCTAGGGCTTATGTACTAAGCTACATCCTGAGCCCATTTTTATTTTTCATTCTGATTGAGTCTCACTAAGTCACCAGTTGCCTAATGTAGGTTCGAAATTGTTATCCTTCTGTCTCAGCCTCATAGACTGCTGGGATAACAGGTCTTTGTCACAGACTCAGCCTGTCATCATTTTAAAACCCTAGAGATTTTATTCCAGCTCGTCTTCCCTGCTTTCTTTTGTCTTGTTGAACATTCCCTGAAGGACTTGAAGATAAGCAGGAGTGACCCTGATGCCAAGGGCTCTTGTGTCAGAAGTCCATGTAGGCTCTTTCTAGTTGTAGGTCTGGAACTCGGACCATTTAGTCATGCCTAGAGGGCCTCATGCATCTACCATATAGAACTGGCCCAGAATACTACTTGTGTTGTCAGCAGTTGCATATCCTCCAGTAACTGACTTATCTCTTCTGCACTTGAGCTTCCTTGTATTTAGGATGGAATGATGGTGCCTTTTTCGCAAGTCAGTATTGAGACAGTATGAATGGAAAGTGTATTTGCATGCTGGAGACACGGCTATAGCTCTAGTACCATTTGCCTTGTTCCTTTTTATGTTGTGTTGTGTTTTGCTTTGTTTTGCAACAGGGTCTCACTGTGTAGTCCAGGCTGGCCCCTGATAGACTCAAAACTCATGATCCTCCTGCCTCAGACTCCTGAGTGCTGGGATTACAGGCATGTCCCACCATGCCCAGCTGTCTTTTGTTTCTTTTGAAAGGATAAAACATAGTGTGTACACTCTGAATCTGTAGCCTCTTCTGATTCAAGAGTGGTTAGCACAAGCACATCAGGCCAAAGTATCTTGTTAGCCATATTTCCTTGCTTGCGAGTTGAAGTACATGGTAACTTCTGTTTCGTATTCTTTTGAGGTAACCTAAAAAACTCTTTGGTTTTTGTGTTTGTAAAGTATTTTTTAGTCTACCTACTTGTTTCTGTTTGGTAAAAGAGCCATCCTTAACTTGTGGTTAATTATCTATCTTTATTTCTAATCTTTACTATTGTGTGCTGTGACTGAGTTATAAATACACATTTCTCAGGTGGTCACCTAGGTAGAAAAAAATAGTCTCTGGCTTGTACCTGGTTTATGGTGAGACATGAAATGTTGAAAAGACCTCTGCTTCAGAGTTGGGGGGTCTAATGTTACAGAGGATGTGTGCAATCTTCGAGCACATAAATAAGCTATATGTAATGGCCACTAGCCAGAGAGTCTGAAAGAAGAACTGTGTGCTAATAGGTAGGCATTCAAACACATGGATTTGAGGTACAGAGCAGTATTTTTGTTTTGTTTTGTTTCATTTTTTGGTCCTAGGAATTGAATCCAGGGTCTCATGCATGCTAGGCAAGCCCTCTACCACTGGCTACACCCCTAATCCCTTGAACAGTATGTTTTAAGGCATTCGCAGAACTAAAACCACTATCTAAAATATAGTAAGAATTTTCAAATATAGCTAGATTTAAATAGCATATATTCTAAAATAGTCATGAATGTACATATATAGTGTATTAGTGAATTGATTATACCAAAAAGGTAGCTAATGAGAGATAGGTTTCAAAAATATGTCAGGATTTATTGGAAAAGAAGTAAATGAAATGGTGTTTTTTGATAAGTCTTCTCGCTATTATTTTATGACATAGTTCTCAAGAAAGATGTCTTAATTTTTTTCTAAAACTATCTTTTTGAAAAGAATTGTCTTCTACAATTTAGTCATCCAGGTACGGTTTTTGGAATAATATATTTCATTAAATGTTGCTACTTATACATGTACACAAGTATTTTTATTATAGAAAATAAAGTATAAGGAAAGTAGCTAATATGTGAACCACTGGCTTAAGCAATTGCCAGCTTTTGGTTACCTTTGCTTAAAGTATAATCTTCACTCTTTATTACACATTGGGTTATTTTAAAGAAATTTTAGACATATTACCTATGAATGCTTCTGTAAGTACATCTAAAAGATAATGATTTTTAGAAAACATAATCATGTTACTATTATAACAAGAGCAACTAATTTCTTAATATCAAACATCTAGCAGTTTGAATCTCAACTTCATATAAGTAATGATTTTATCTTGGCATTTCAATAGAAAGGTCCTGTCTCTTTGGCGTCCTGTGGTGTGTACATGCCCTGCTTACTGCAGCTGATACAAGAAGGACTTGTTTAACCATAGGCTCTTGGTTGTTGCTTGCCACCTCATAGATTGTTGATATAGTAGGACAGTGGATGGTTTAGGTTATGGTACAGTTGATCAGTGTCTCTTGTGTCATTAGCATCTCCTGAGGTTTTTTTGAAAGCTAGTTACTGCTACTTAGGCAGTACTCATATATCTTTTTTAGTTCTTAAAGTGGTTTTAAAATTTTTAGAGTCTGTACAGTTTCTAAAGCACCACAACCTAGAATTGCTATCCCTTCAGCATTTGGGGACTTTTTACAATTAGGATTTCTATTTGCATTGTTTTTAAAATTCATCTCCCTAATGCTGCTCTTCTGATAGCTGTGCTGGTGATCATGGTCAGGTTGTAACTTAACTTCATTTCTTAGATCACACACGCTGCAATGTGTGGATACTGGATGGAGACTTGTACCACAAAGGCCTGCTGAAATTTGCGGTTTCTGCTGAATCCTTGCCGGAGACCCTGGTCATTTTTGTTGCAGACATGTCTAGGCCTTGGACTGTGATGGAATCTCTACAGAAATGGGCTAGTGTTTTACGTGAGCACATTGATAAAATGAAAATTCCACCAGAAGAAATCAGAGAGCTGGAACGGAAGTGTAAGTAAAATAGAATTTTTTTAAATTGTAAAATCCACAGTCTCTTCAGATGGTCGGAACCACCTCCAAAGCCAAGAGGCTTCCCTTCTGTAGCATTTGGGTTTTGTTTTGTACCATTTATTTCAGAGCTGCTCTTGTACATGTAGTTATTAAAGCATTCAAAGCAGTCTTTCTCACATGTCATAGTTGAAAAGATGAATCAATATTTTTATTGTCTTCATTGATTCTGTTTTAATAGTTCTTTCTTTGCTTCCCGAAATGTGATCAGTTCTGTGGGTCCCTAGACTTTTCTGTCACTCTTGTCTGCTGAATTAGCTTTAGGGTGAGGGCATTTGTTGTGTGGTTTCTACAGATTAAATCCACAACTCTGGAACTCCACGAAGACCCTGTCCACTCTGTTGGCATATTTAGTCGGAGTCCCAAAAAAGAACAGATCTTTCAGTTCCAACCCTAGTTCTTTTTGGAATCCAGCAAATATGATTTTAAATAGGAGTAGGAAGGTCACTGCGGGGGGTGGGGGGCGATTTTTAAAGTGAAAGGCTACTTTAAGACTAAGGACATCCATGTCCTTTTGATAACAAAAGGACTTTCATATTCAAGGAATTTTTTTTTGTCCCCTCCTTAATGTGGTTCAGAAGCTTCTTTCTCACTTCCCTTGCTTTGCTTCTGTGCAGTTACATCAGCTTCTGTCTCCTTGCCAGGGAAATGGGAGGTGCTGGGGTTGGAGCTGTGGCAGCAGCAGCCGTCTTAGCTAGGACAGGCTTGGTCCAGCCTGGCTTAGTTCCACAGGATGACATCACTCCCTTTGGTGATTTGATGAGGCCTCTAGGGCATGACACACAGGATATTCACACTTACTGGCCGAAGGGCCAAAGGGTTTCAAAATTTTGATGTGTTTTTCAAACTTAAGTTTATCTCCCTGTCCTATGTTCCTCTTCCACGTTAGTTAAAATGGAGTTGTCTTGTTCTTCAGTTTGGTGCCAGTCTGTGATCTGTGGGTTCCCCACATGTGTGCTGCGCTGATTGTTATGCAGCTCAGCTTGTGTGTCTTCACCCACTGACCTTTGTAGATAATAGCTCTTTTTCCTCTGAAATAGAGACCCTTAATGACAACTTCTCAGAATAGTGCTGAGGCTGGAGAGCTATTTTCAGTCCGTTGTACATACAGCTTCATACCCACACTAGTGAGTTAATGCACTGGAGTTCTACTTCAGTGCTTTGAACCTCTTTTCTTTTTTCTTTCTTTCTTTTTTTTTTTTTTTGAAACAGTCTCATTCTGCAATCCTTGCTGGTCCTCAACTCACTATGTAACCCAGGCTGGCCCCAAACTCATGTCAGTCTTCCTGCCTTAACTTCTGAGTGCTGGGATTACAGGCATGTGCCTCGATGCCTGGTTTATGTGGGGCTGGGAATTTGAACTCAGGGCCTTGTGTTTGCTAGGCAAACACTAACTGCTGTGCCATTCTTCTATTCCTGAATCTGTTTTCTTAGAGTGATAAACTTGTAAAACTTCGTTAAAACAGAAAGAGAAAACCAGAGATTGGCGAGGAAAACTGCTCTTTCCCAGATAGGGAAGGTGTCTGCTCAGAACTAGGTATTGTTCTAGGCTATGGAGATGCAACAGACAAACCCTAAACCCTGTTCCTGGGGAGCTTATGACGTGAGACTTGAATTTATTTTGTAATCTGAGTCATTTATGTCAGTGTCAGTTAGAATTAGATTCACGTGCATGTGACACAGACTCTGAGGTAATGATGGCCTAAGTAAGACTGAGGTTTTTCTCCTTGAAAATGAAATCTAGGGGCTAGGCGCATAACTCAGAAGTTAGAATTCTTGCCTAGCAAGTATAAGTCCCTGGGTTTGATTCTCCAATACCACATAAGCCCAGGGATGGCGGGAGGGAGGGACGGTGGTGCACACTATAATCACAGCATTCAAGAGGCTGAGGCAGGATTGTTAGCCTGGGCTTTATTTTGAGTTCAGAACTAGGCTGTACTATACGGTGACCTGTTTCAGAAAATGAAATGTAGAGATAGGCAATTCAAGATTGGGGAGCAAGGGCTCAGAGACCCTGACTTCTTGTGCTTACTGTTTTGTCATTTATAGGGTGTGGTTCTGTTTTGATAACTAGATCTCTAGCCTTCACATCTGGATAGAGGAATAGAGACAAGGGCTGAAGGGCATGTGCTTGCTGTCATTAAAGGAGGCTGGGAAAATGTAATCTTTATAGTGTGTGGGCATGTGTCATATCAGGATTCTGTTTAATTATAAGGAGAAAGAGGAGAGAGGACTCTGGAGGGCAACAAGAGGAGACATTGGAGGGCAACTAACTAGTGCTGGAATCATGCCTGTATCTCTTGATTCTGGCTTACTTTCTGAGGGCCTCTGCTTTCACCACCCCTTGTCTGAGATGTTTGGAATACTAGCCATGCCTTTGTGCTGCATGTTGAAGGAGTGCCTTTGTTAGTGCTGGTTTTAGATTACATTTGAATAAAGTAGTTCGCTATACTCATACTCAGAATATACTCCTGCTTTCCAGATTAATTGGATTCTGAAGTATTGTGCTGAATGAGTGAAGAGCTATTCTATCCAGCCAGGCTTCCAATGGGACCATTCTTCAGTCTGCCAAATTTTGAAAGCTAATTGGTGGTTAGCTGCTCTCTTTCAGGGTTAGGGTGGTCCGAGGTCTATGGCACTTGTTCAGCTGCAAGAACCATCTGAGCCAGAGGAAGCAACCCCCAGAGCCACCAGAAGCCAGTACTTGTCTGTAGGTTAGTCTTGATTGATTGAGCCTGTAGGGTCTTCTCAAGACTGTAGTTCAATAAACAGTAAGGTAGGAGGGAAAAAATAAGAAGCAGCATCAGTGGAGTATTTTGTGACCACTTCTCATATGTACTTCCCATCTAATGCTAAAAGGGGCCCCTTACGTGAAGTTCTGGGCTCTCACCACCTAAATTGTTAACAACTGTGTTGTGTATATTCCATAAGGAAAATGGACATGCTGCACAGTCTTCACTAATTTTTATCTTTTCATTTGCTTGTATGTTAAACACATTTGCTCTGGCTTCCAACCTGTTTTCTAAAATGCGAAGTTAATTTGAAAGATGAATATCCTGCCCTTTCTCCCCCATAGCCTACAAACCAGCCAGCACTATATGCTGAGCCACTGCCACTGCCAGCTGCAGCACAGCCTGGGCCCGAGCTCCCCACTGCTGGCTTGTCAGCTGCTTCTCCTTTACACACCCTGCTTCTTGAAGCTGCTGGTCGTGTTTGTCCTCAGTGGTCCTGGCAGCAACATCATTGAGAAATATGATTCCACACACCTTTCTGTAGAACAACTTCTGAAAGGAAGATCCCACCTTCACAGAATGATGAACTCATTGATGGGTACAGAAAAGAGAGAAAAGATTGTCAGTTGAGATAAAGGGCGAATAAGTCAAACAATGGCTGCCACTGCTCATAAGAATAAATTTTTTCTTTCTTTTCTTTTTTTTTCTTTTTTTCTTTCTTTCTTTCTTTTTCTTTTTTTTTTTTTTTTGAGACAGAGTCTTGCTTTGTAGTCCAGGCTGGTCTGAACTCACTGTGGAGCCTAGGCTGGCCTTGGACTCATGGTACTCCTCCTACCTCAGCCTCCCAATTGCTAGGATTACAGGCATGTTCCACCGCGCCTAGCGTATGTGATGCTGGAGAATCAAACCCAAGATCTCTTGCTTGCAAGGCAAGCACTTTAACCCATATGCCATTCCTTTAGCCCCAAGAAGAAATTCTTGATTGATGAGTTTCTAAGAAATCAAAACAACCTTTGAGGCTGAAACAAGAACGTGGATGGGAAGGAAGCTGTAGTTTTTGTTCAAGTTTATGATTGTAATAATGAGATCTGTATTAAGCGATGTCCTGAGATGGGAAGTGATAGTGATAGAACTGATGACAGCAGAGAAAGCTTGGAAAAGAGAAATCAGACTTACTGTCAGTCAGCAAAGCCAGTTATTGGCGAACATGAAGAAATGAAGAGAGGAAAGAATAAGTGCATCTGAATCTACTGATGTAGTTACATTAGGGTGATGGGAATGTGGAGTCTGGAAAAGCAGTGGCATTGTGCATGATCGGGATCTTTGATTATAGGTGTGCCTTTTACCTGTTATATTCTGTAATTCTCTATTATTAAATTACAGGAGTGTCTAGTGATGTTCATTGGTAGCAGTGTGGCAGTTCTTGTTACTTAGAGTGGTTTTTTTTTTGGTGTATGTATGTGTGAAGGGGTGTTGTTTTATTTATTGGAGAGAGATGAGGAAGCACCTAGTAATATACTGAGATTATACTTGAGGTTTGCATAGGTATGTAATTATTTCCTTCAGTTTCCCAGACTTCAGAATGCTTATGTAGGAAATACACTAAAATCAAATGTGAATTATAACTTATTCATGTTTATGAGGAAGGATCAGCTTTTTTAGTTCAGAGTTTGTAGACTTTGAGGTTGTATATGTATTTTTGATAGAAGGCTAACTTGCAACCTAAAAGCGCTCTTGAAATTATGCTTTGACAGCTGCTGCCAAAACCCCTTTGTAAGGCAGTTTTAAGCTTTCAGAATTACATCTCAATGTTTAGAAAATACATAGTAAGATAAATTTTTTATTTCTGTTTGTTGGTCACAGCAGTAAACAATGAACTCAGGTTTAATTTTATCTTAGTTATTATGGTGCTTACAAAACAAGGGTATTATCCAGTTCTTTATTTTTAATAAAAAGACTATTTCTTTTACAGTTTGTGCCTTTTGTGGCAGTTATTTAATGTGCATGTATATCCCAATTTTATGCTACAATTAAGGATTCCCATGTCCTCTTTTTCTTGCAGGTTTAAAATTTCCAACCTATTTTGTGAATTTGTGGACCAAATTTTAAAGTAACTTTTTGTATAACCACGTTTTGCACAAGATGTTTGATAAACAGGCTCATAAAATGAAGCCTTAGCAATGTTTTAGTGTTTATCAAATAACTGAACATTTCCTATAGAAAGATAGAATTTAGGCTCTGAATTACTACTACAACTTGTACAAAGTTATGTGACAGAGCATAGTCTTTGCTTCTAAGGTTTAGGTTGGGGGGTACAAGGGATTCAGAGCCTGACAGAACTGTCAGCTTTGTTCTGACATAATTTGAGAGTGTGGAGTAAGGATCACGTCTAATGGTCTGTGTTCCTTGTATTTTATTATGTATTGTTATTTATGATTAAACTGATTTTAATAAAATTTCTAGCAGTGCAACCTTGAAATGCATGTGCTAGATTTATACTGAATGGTTCAATTCTCATTTCAGTAACACTTCAATTTTTTGTTGTTGTTTCCTAGACTAAATATAGAGCTTGGATAAGCTAGAAAAAGCAATGTAATAGTTAGATTTATCATTTATAATTTATTTTCTGGGATGCTTTTTTCAGTTATTTAAAAAGATTTAGATATCTGCTAAAATAGTGCAGTAGGTAAGCACTAGGCCTATCACAGATGGGTTGCAGTTTCAAATCCCAAGCTATGTCAGGGCAGATCACTAAGCCCAAGGATAGGCCAGGCAGAGTCCCAGAGTGCCTCCCCAGTGGTGGCTGGTGGAGGTGGGGCACTGTGGGTGGGAAAAAAAGGTGAAGATTGTTGTACTTCAGTCAGAAAAATAATTATAAACACATCTTTAAATGTCAAAAAATCAGACATGAATTTCCTGTGCTTACTGGACAGTCACAATTTAAATCATTTGTTTGGAATATCACTGGTCTCATCCAAGGCTTTGGAACTGTTTTTGCATCTTGGCAAAGGTAGAATAACAAGAGTTTGAATAGCATCCTAGGTGATGGAGGCTCCTGAAGCAGGCTGCCAGAGTAGCCTCCTCCCCCCCTCACTTTCCACTGCAGCTTGGCTTGCCTGTATCCTGCTCTAGACTCTACCTTGCCCACTGTCTAGGAAGCGTTAGCCAAGTGCTTCCTGTATCTTGGGTAGTAAGGTGGTAAGATTGTACCCTGGGTACAATCATTGATGTGAGGATTTGTTAAATGCTGTTAAAGAGAGAATATGAGAATCTTTGATACCTTAAAGATCCTTCAAAAACCACATCAGGTTCTCTGTTTTTGTCCAAAATGGAGATAAGGATTGTTTGAGTAGATTATTTATTTATTTTTCACAGACTAAGATGTCATACCAGGTCTTCAAGTTGAATATAATTATTATGTTTTGCAAACTAATATACTAATAAAAGTTTGTTAACCAGCTACTTTGCTCAATTCTAATTTTGGAGTCATGCCTAATCGTAGCATTTGTTTCCTCACCCTTGTCTACAAGGTCTGAAATTCTGCCCTCACAATGTTTGAGTGAACTTCCCTTGCTTTCAGATATATTTCTCATATCCTGAATTTCAGTTAGATTTCTTTTCAAAATTTCCACTTTATCAAAATGTTCCTTCGTATCTTGCATTTTCTTATTTACCCAGCCAACTTTTTATTTGTGGCTTCTATATGCTCACTGAGCTTTGTATCCATTAGAACCATTATTTGTGCAGTAAGTTCCTCTTGAAGCGCACTGATGATTGCTTGTATTTCTTTGAGACTGTTTTGACTGAACTGGCTGTTCTACTCGTTTATTTGCTTTTTGACTTCCTTCCCTATTAGTTCCACTATTTCAGAGTCCATGACATTAATTTATGGAGTCTCGGGGATTTCTGTTTGTGTCCTGTTGCCTTGTCTTCTTCCCATGTTTCTGATGTTGAGGGATTTCACTTTAAAGGCCTAGCCGAGTGGTTTCTTTGAATGGGTGTGAAGGTGTGTGGGGAGGAGGGAGCCAAGCGCCCTGAGTTCTGTACTTGGAGTAGGCAATGTGGAGGGGCCCTAACAGCCTGATGGCCTTTGAGGTGTCTTGCCTACCTCCAGGCCCTCAGCAAAGCTCTTCTGCCTGTGGTGGCTTCCCTCCCCTGAGGGTGGGGCCCTTCACCTTCAGAGGTGCTCCCACTAGATCCGAGCTGTTTAGGGGTTTGGTGACCTTTTTATCCTCTCCACAATAGTTTCCTGTGCCAGTTTCTTCCCAGGCGCTGACCCCAAAAACTGGTGTGCCCATCTGAGCCTTCTTCAGTTCTAAACAGTTCAGACTTGGGCTCCTGCCCACATCACTGCTTGCCATTACTGCCCAGCTCTACTTCTGATCTAGGCTCTGGGGGTCCTTTTCTAGGGGAAGCTCACAGTGTGTTTGCAGTCTCTGTTACGTTTTTGGAAGTTGGGGCTACCAGCTGCTGTCAACTCTCACTTCTGGATCTTTGCTTACCTTAGTGAGAGGTCCTGGGCACTAGGCTTTCCTCTGTCTGTGGATGCGGCCTCGAGGGCTGCAGTTTTCTTCTGCTTCTGATGTGTCTTCAGGATTTCTGACTGTCCTGGCTCCCCCTTTCCATTGTTGGGGTGCTCTTTCCTAGATAAGTTGAATGGGCAGTTTTTAATTATATTTTCAATTTTTTAAGTGAGTCTATGAGGAAACATTGTGCAGCTGTGTTACTTGGCTGTCAGCTTGCCTGGATGTCTCCTGAGTAGATTATTTATATTGACATAATATTATATGCATGAGCTTAATTAAAGAGAGGTTGATCCTGGTCTGGTTGTGCAGATCTAACACTAGCACTGTGGGAAGCCAAAGCAGGCAGTTCAGGCCCACTCTGGGCAACTTAGCAAGACCCTGTCTCAAAAATCAAAGAAATGGGCTGAGGATGTAGCTGGTATGGAAGTCTCTGGATTCCATCACCAGCACTGGAAAAAAAAAAACGTTTTATACGATGAAATAGTACCGCATTTGATATTGAGAGCTTAACCAGTTAGCTTTTAGTTTGCCTAGTATTTTGAAAGACAGTGAGTTCCTAAATAATTTGACTAGCTCATACTCTGATAACCTAAATTTTCTGTATGTGAAAAAGTTGTTGTTTTAAAATGCTTGAGACCTGTCTGTGAGTGGAATGGAGAACGTGCACCTCTTTCTATGTCCTCAGTGTTGCTTTTATTTGCATTTAATTAGCATGTTGTTGGTGTGAATAAACGAATTTAGGGTCCTTAATCCTGGTGGGCCTATTAGAAGAATGGTGCTGCTTGTTGACTTCTGGCTTGAAGCAGCTTTAACCTTCCTATATTTAGTCCCTCTGGTCTGACACGTGAACGTTGAAGTACCCACATACAGGTACAGATCTGTGGAAATTGTTGCCCCTTGGATTAACTAGAGCCATTGGCTACTCAGGTCCTCCTCAGCCAGATTAGTGAATGTATGTGCCAGAAAACAGTCATGCTGCTGGCCCTTGTGGTGTTACGTGGGACAGGCCCTGAATACCGCGTGCAGACTCAGGATCTACGAAGATGAGAGTGATCTGAAAGAGTGAGGGCAAGGAGGAAATGGAGCTGGTGCTGGGCAGGCGCAGCCCTGGTTCTCGGTGTTGACATGTGGCAAGAGAGTATGTGGCTATGTGGCAAGAGAATATTTCTGTGGAACTCAGAGGGTTTCAGTAAGTATTTCTGATGAGGATTTTGGGGAATTTTTTAAGAGCAATTTCTTTTTCTTTCCTTTTTTTTTTTTTTTTTTTTTTGTTGTTTGGTTTGGTTGGTTTATTTTGAGATAGGGTCTTGCTCTATAATCCACACTGGTTCTGAACTCAGTGTATAACCAAAGCTGGCCAGAACTCAGGGTAATCCTCCTGCCTCAGTCTGCTGAGTGCTCAGGTTATTGATGTGTGTCACCCTGCCCACTTTATGTCGTGTTGGGGAATCAAACCCAGGACCTTGTGCTTGCTAGGCAAGTGCTTTAACTACTGATCTATGCCCTAAACCAGTCATAGAAATTTCTAATGGTCTCCCACGTCAAAGCAATAGTTCAGTTATTCAACTGGTATTGTGAAGGATTTTTTTCATAGAAGGAACTAGTGAAGTCGTAGAATTTTTTATAAACCCAGGAATATCTTTGATGCTCAGAAGTTAAAAAGCTTGAACTTGAGTGTTCCCCAAACTGAGAGTAATCCCATCAAGTGCTACTGGGAAGTTTGTCTTGCCCAGCTGCTTATGTTTTGTTGCTTAGTCTTGCCTTGTTTAGTGTTCTGAAGCTAACATGTACTTTTCTTTTTTCCTGTGTAGTTGTGAAAGATTTTCAAGACTATGTTGAGCCTGAAGAAGGTTGTCAGGGTTCTCCACAGAGAAGAGGGCCTCTGACCTCAGGCTCAGATGAAGAAAATATTGCTCTGCCCCTGGGTGACAATGTGCTGACTCATAACTTGGGGATCCCTGTGTTGGTGGTGTGTACAAAGGTGCGTCCAGGGAATTATCAGCTTGGCTGGTTTGGCCGGTGAACAGTCACTGTCTGAAAGTTTTGAGAAGCTGTAATAAAGTCTCCTCCCTAGGGAGAATTGGCTTAATTTAAGATTCATTGATGTGCTTTGAATGTGTCGAGGTAGAACAAATTGTCATGAACCACTGTTGAGTTATGGGCAAATTCAACTAAAAGCAGTTTTCTTAAGGCTGCATAAACCAGCTTATCTGGTCCAAGCTGATAGTGAAAAAATTAGAATAATGAGATGAGAATGTAAATTGTGTTATAGAGAAATAAATTGTATCTCTTACATAAGAAAAAAAGATGCTTTAAAAGCATTTTGGGTTTCAGAAGCACTTTATTCCCAGTCATTGGTGTCATATTGCTGGCCACAGTGTGTGCCAATCTCATCCTGTTCTTCAGAGTGTGGCTCTGTGGTGTATAGCACACAACCACACTCCATGGGCCTGTGTCCTCACGTGACTTGGTTTGATGTTTAGATAGCCATGAGGTCATTAGGCCTGTTTTTCCGTGGTTTATAGATGAAGAAACTGAGGCCCGGGATGAAATGCTTCTATTTCTTTTTACTTTTACCTAATTAACAGTTGGGCCCTTGGCAGTCAGTGGTTTTCTTTGATACATGACACTGCATTTGTGAAGAGAATATTGTTCTGTGTGCAGCATCAGCGAGGCAGAAAGATAATATCTTAATGTTTTCTCCCAACAGTGTGATGCCGTAAGCATCCTGGAAAAGGAGCACGATTACAGGGACGAGCACTTGGACTTCATCCAGTCCCACCTGCGGAGGTTCTGCCTCCAGTGTATCCTTGGGGTGTTGTGTTAGGCTGAGGAGGACAAGCTTCCTCCAAATGAGGCATCTTCAAAACTGTCCTTAAACCCAGAGTAGTCTTTTCCCAGGAAAAACTGTGTCTATCTTTTTATTAGTTTTATATTTTACTGTATTGGAATTTGAAGCTCGTTAACTTTTGACTATTTTTGATCAAAGTTTACTTTTAAGGTTGTATGTTTGATAAGCTTTCACGTTAAGAAACTGAAATAAGGCGAGGTAATATACATCTTCAATCCCAACACATTGAGTGGATGGCAAGTTTGAACCCATCCTGGGCAACTTAGTAACTTAGCATGACCCTGTCTTAAAAATAGAAATCAATTCCTAGTAACCCCCCCCACCCAAAAAAGAGAAAAAGCTGATGTGAGATCATTTTATTATTAAATTATTTATGTCAATGCTTAAAAGCTATAACTTTAGTTTTTATTCAGAAAGGGGTAACAATCTGGCTGATATTTTAGGTGATACAGGTATTTTCCATGTATTTGTTTTGTGCTACCCGTGAGAGAGATGCTATGTTAGGAATCCGTTGAGTCTTGGTTCAAGCCAACAGTAGTCAGTGTTAAAGACCCACAGGAGTGATCGATGGGTTTCTACTACCTCCTTAGATCCCATCAGTTTGTTGGCACTCATCCTTGAAAGCGTGTGCTTAATGGTAAATTTGCTCACATGTGAGCATCTGCCTAAAAGCAATCTTAAGAACTTCAGTATGCTGAGGGTTTTTTCCTGGACTAAATCCAGAGCCATCAACTAACTTCACTTCTTGGGACACAACCGAAGGGATCAAGACAGTAGTTTATGTGCTAAAAACATCAGCTACACAGCCTGCTAGGCTAGTAACTTGGTTCGGATACCATTCCCTTTTTAGTTTTTAAAATTATATTTTCTGGTTATCAAAAATTATTGAATTGTCTGTAGTACTTTGAAGATTGTATGTGTATGATCTTGTCTTTTCCCACAGTGAACTGGCTTTCCTAAACAGACTGATTAGATGGAGCTGCCTTGATTTACACGTCAGTGAAGGAAGAGAAAAACCTTGACTTGTTGTATAAGTACATCGTTCATAAAACATACGGTTTCCACTTTACCACACCTGCCTTAGTTGTGGAAAAGGATGCGGTTTTTATGTGAGTTCTTGAGAGGTGATGCTTTTAACCTCTTCTTTTCATAGCACATTTAAAGTTACATTTTGCCTTTTCGAGTGAAAGTGCTCCTGTCTTAAGAAGGCAACTTTTTTGCTGCCTTGAGAAAAATACTTAGCCTGGACCTCACACTTTCCCTCTTGTCTGCTTTATGAGGCATTCTGCCTAAGGAGAGTGGGTGGTGTCCTGGGGGTGCTGCCTTTTTTCACTGAGAGCACGTTGCCAAAACATAAGCCATTTTTTGGTATTGTCAGCTGATGAAGTACTGGCTGACGGAGAAAGTTGAATTATTGTGTATTTCACATTAGGGATCCTAAATGGCTTTTGCTAAAGCATCTGGTCCCTGTGCCGTTGCAGAGGCTATAGCAAGTATCCTCCCAGTCTGTATTAGTTACTAATTATGGACTTATTTGTTGCTGGAACAGACTACCTGACATCCACAGCTTAAGGGAGGAAAGATTTACTTTAGCTCAAGTTTCAGAAGGTCTCACTCAGACCATTCCTGGGCAGCTTGCAGCAGTGGAAGGTAGAAGCACATGGCAGAAATGTAGCCAGAGAGCTGTTCATGGCATGCCAGACAGAAAGCCACGTGAGGGAGGAAGGGCAGAGCTACCTTTCCAGGTCTTGTCCCTGTAATTTGCCCCTGTGGGTGAAGCACCAGTCTTCTACCCCTTCTGACCAGGCCTCACCTCTTAATGGCACTTGGTTCCATTGATATTTCACAACATCCAAATACAGGCTTTGGGGGAACGTTTTGGATCCAAGCCTTAACACAGTCTTTTTCATATAGTTTTCACTGTACTAGGTACTTACTTCCTGTATTCCCATTTTGGAAACCATTGGGATTTATTGTCCTACCAGAGGTTCAGATACCTATTTTCCTGAGTTTGTGTCTTTCCCTTACTGGTGAATCATGTTGCTGGATGCATAAATAAATGATGAAGCTATGATCTCTGAGAGGATTTAACAGATTAATGTTCAGGCTTACATAGTCTTTTAGCTTAACAATTACATTTGTCCTTGGGGCTGTAGTGTAATTAGATTGCTTATCTAGGAAGTTTGAATCTCTGGGTTTGATCCCCCAGTACCACATAATAGCTGGGCTGGTGACATTGCTTGTAATTCCAGCATTAGGGAGGCTGAGGCAGGAGGATTGCCATGAGTTTGAGGCCTGCCTAGACTGCAAAGTGAGATCATATCTCAAAAGAAAACAAAATTATATTTTTCCATTCAGCACAGGTACTTTGCTGGGAACAAAGAAATGAATGAAGCATAGTCTCTGCTGTGGCACAGGAAGAGAGGGACACAGCCAGGGAAGGAGAGAGCAGCAATGGATTAATGTGGCAGGCTAGGCAGAGGGGGTGTCTGTTGGTATACCCCCGTAGACACAGAAGTGTTAGGTGTAGTAGGTGACAGGCTAGAGGTATGAGACTTGGTGGCTCTCACGAATTTATAGATTACCTCTAGCACATTGAAGAAGAGCCTCAACTTGGGCTGTAGGCAGGGCTATATTATGGCTATATTATTTTTGGAGAATCAGCCCTAGCAGTTAGACAGGCATGAAAAGTACAAGCTCAGTGATTGGTATGTTTTCGGAATCACACTTAGTGTACAAATCATAAGGTCCCAAGTAGCAAGGATGCTATTTGGATTTGGGGCTGACCTTGAAATAAGCTTCTCATTGTTTTTGAAGGCTGCTTGGATCACAGCAGTATCTCAGTCATGCCCTCTATCTTTGCACTCTTGCTTATATGGAAATGGATATAGTCAGCAGAGCCATTTGAGTGACCAGCTGGCTACACCCTTGATAGTAGAGCTGTGGATCAAGAGTTGGGGGGAAGGGATGAGAGACTTGTAAGAAGAATCAGTTGCTATCATTCAGAGTTTCTTGAATTCAAAGTTTGTCATGTTGGACATTCTGCATTTGCTACCTTTAAGAGAGATGGATGGGAGCACTAGGCTGTGGCTTAACCTACCTAATGAATTCCGGCTCCCATCTAGCTCTGTCATGTCAGACGACATAGCACCCATGTAAGAGCCTCAAGGATTCATTGTACTCCTCTGGTTTGCGGCCCAGAATGAATGCAGACCCTGTTGCCCTTTGGCTCCAGGCCATGCCTTCCCACACCAGCAAAATTAACGAGCCAGTCCACAAGATAAGGTGGACAACCCGCAGGAGAGGAGTCTCCATGCCAGGCCCAAGACGAATAGTTCTCTCCTAAGCTCTGTCCTCTGTTCGACTTTCTCTGTTCTTCTTTGCTGAGTCATGACCTCATTATGCTCTTGTCAATGACATCATGCACATGTCCAGTAGTGCATGCAGCATGTGGTCAGGTACGTGTCGCACTGGCTCCTTAGGCTTCGGGCTTACGAATGCTGTAGAGCAGGGCCTGCTGTGCTGATCTGATGGGTATACTTGCTATGGATTCTTATCTTACGTGTCAGAGCTGCAGACCAGATCTTGGGAAGGTCCTCATCTAAGAGTTTTTTCTAATCCAAAATGTACTGAGTATGCTGTAGGACAGTCCTAGGAAACATAAGACAATACCTTTCTTTGCCTTTAGACCTGCAGGCTGGGACAATGAGAAAAAAATAGCTATTTTACATGAAAATTTTACAACCGTGAAGCCAGAAGATGCATTTGAAGACTTTATTGTGAAACCTCCTGTGAGAAAGGTACCCAAGTCAGTCACTGTAAAAGTTTAGTTTCGTTTTTTTAATGGAGGAAAAAACCTATAAATAAACTTTGGGGGTGGTTATTGGGAATTATTTTGTACTGTTTTGAAAAAAATTTATGGATATTTTTGTTAGGCTTATGAGGTCTGGTGTTACATGAATAACTTAGGAAAAGGACATAAGTGAGGTGCCCATATAGAGCTGCTTGCATTTCCCATGAAGTCCTGACAATACTGCTGTCACCTTTGCATTACTATTGTCAGGTCCTATCCTGGAATCTGCTGAAGACCCTGACCAGGAGGTATTGTTTAGGACCTGTAGGACTTAAAAATGTCAATTCATGCCATGCCATTTGGGTCTGTGCAGAGCTGGACAAATGCGACTGCAGTCTCAGGAATGATCCCCCAAGACCCCCATAGAAGCACAAGCACAAGATTCTCCTCACACAGCATGAATTTTGACAGTCACTTGGGATTATTTTGGTCCTGTGTCTATAAGCATATGTTGCTTTACAGCTAGTTCATGACAAAGAGTTGGCAGCTGAAGATGAGCAGGTGTTCCTAATGAAACAACAGGTAAGAAGACTTGAACAGAGACTTTCTTGTACATGGACTACCAATTCCCCGGGTGGAGTGGAAGTTTCCTGCAGAGGGTGCCAAGTCCCCAGCTAAGACACCACATCTGTCCAGATTTCACCCTGTGCTGCATGCTCTGCTCAGTAGGCCTGTGAGACTACCCTTGCTATGTGGGGAATCACAGAGAGTTTCCTGTGCTGTCAGGCTTGAGACCAGAGCTCTTTATTGCTCCTTCCTCTTTGTGGGATTGGTGGGGGTTGGACTACCTGCTTCAGGATGTCTGCCTGCCACCTGCCTTGCAGATTCTCCTACAAATCTAGGCCTACTATCTTTTAAAGTGTCTTTTCTGGGCTAGAGGAATAGCACAGCAGTTAGAAGTCTTGTCTAGCAAGCACAAGGCCCTGGGTTCAGTTCCCTAACACTGTAAACTGGGCATGATGGTGCACGTTTGATTCCTGTACTCAGGAGGCTGAGGCAGGAGGATTGCTATGAGTTCCAGGCCAACCTAGGCTACATAGTGAGTTGAGGCCAGCCTGGACTATCGAGTGAGAATTTATCTAAAAAGTTTTTAAATAAATAAATATGGTATTCTTTCCCTGGAAACAGGCTTTCTGGCATGCTGCCTGTGTTGACAATTTACCCAGTGACCCAGCCACTTCTGTTATTTTACATAGTCCCACAGAGCTAGTGCAGAAAGGCAGATAATGCCTTTTCTGTAGGTGAGGACTGTAACTACCTCAACCTGACAGTGTAGAGTACAGACTCAGTCTGTAGAATGCAGACTCAATCTACCATTTCTCTCACATAGACTTTTTTTTTTGAGACAGGGTCTCGCTCTGTATTCCAGGCTGGTCCTGAACTCACTATGGAGCCCAGGCTGGCCTTGGACTCAGGGCAATCCTCCCTCAGCCTCCCAAGTGCTGGAATTACAGGCATGCGCCACCATGCCCACCTTATGTGGTACTGGGGGATTGTGAGCACTTGACTTACCGCTAAGCTGTTCCTCCAGCCCCTCACATAGACTATTTTAGACATTTCTGGGTCTGCCCGAGGGTACAGGCGGGTTCCATGAGGTTCTGATAGGTCTATTTCCAGCTCTTCTTCTTTTTGGTTCCCTGCTTGTTTACTTAGTTTAAAGTTATTATTTACCATATACTAAACAGCTCAAAATAAAATATTTTGACTTAGTATTTGTTAGTAGTGCCCTCTAGTGGAATAAAAGTGTTTTTCTCCAGACCTAGCTGGTCCTGAACTCACTGTGTGGCCCAGGCTGACTCCAAACATGGCACTCCTCCTGCCTCAGCCATCTGAGCATTGAAATTACATGATTGATCCACCAGGTCCAGCTTACGTGGTGGTAGGGAATTGAACTAAGGGCCTTGAACTTACTAAACAAACGCTTGAACCTCTGAGCTATTCTTCCAGCCCCCGCAAGCCTTGGCTAATGGCTAGTTTGTCCCTCTCTTTACAGTCACTCCTTGCCAAGCAGCCAGCCACGCCCACCAGAGCCTCCGTGAGTACTTCCTACCCAGTAGATAGTTACGGCCAAGTATTGTGAATGTTTTCAAACTCATATCATTATTTATGAGAGCTTTTGTGTGGTGGTTTATTTTTCAAAAGGAGCTCCCTTTCCCTAATAACCAACAGTCAAGAGCATAGTACAGTATTAAGAAAGGTGTATAACAGGGAATCAAAGTTAGCTGGTTTTGCTACCGTGTTGTCTTTTCTCTCAGGAGGAATGGTAGTCTAAAAAGGGACTTTGCTGGGAGTGAAGTCCCAGTCCTGCATTCTAGATTTGAAAATATTTGCAGAAGTGTGTCTTCTCTTTGGAATTTGTATTTTCTATTACATTTATAACTCTGTGTGACCTTGGCTGTTTTGGACTTAGGAATCACCTGCAAGAGGACCCTCTGGCTCTCCAAGGACCCAGGGCAGGGGAGGGCCAGCCAGTGTGCCAAGTGCCTCCCCAGGCACGTCAGTAAAGAAACCGGACCCAAACATCAAAAGTATGTACCTTGTCTCTGAAGGCTGGTTCAGCCTAGGAAGGATGGCCAGTCTGAGGTGAAAACCCAGGAAGACTGAGGGCCATCCTCTTCCCTGAAAGGGATACTTTTTATCTCCCCTCCCAGCGAGAGGACCTGTGGGAGGCACAGATGAGGGCCTGCTCCGTTGTTGGAATTGATAGCCCAGCCACCTGGCATGTGTAAGACCTCAGACCCTGCCGGTGCCTTCAGAAGGGGAACAAGTAGGCACTGACTTTAAAATGTGTGTTTTGAATCCTTAGTGTTATTTCTAAGTTTATATTACTAGTTATGAGTTGTAGGATTTTTTTTCTCCACTGCTTTTGTTATTTTAAATTAGTTATTTAAACAGCTTTTATCCCAGTGGCTTATTGATAACCAAAGATATTTATTGTAATAAAGCCATCAGAACAAAATTCAGTTTAATACTTTCATGTTTCATGGGCATCTTCTTAGGATCTGAGCTTATAAAATTTTGAACAACACTGCTTAGAGGACAAGGAGATGATGTGGAGTAGTGGTCCTGTGTGCCCCCGGACAGGTGGGAGGTGTAAACTTGCTTTCACTTAGTATTTGTGCCAACACATAATTGGTCTCAGCAGTGGTTACATGTAAGAAATCACAGTGTGAACGTGATCAGTGCCCTAGGAAGGTGGTGGCCACAAAAGCTCAGTGCCGAGATGAAGACTACTCCTTTGGTTTTGCTTCATTAAAGTCATCCAGTTTGTATGATGCTTTTTTTTCCTTACTGTTTCCTTAGATAATGCAGCGAGTGAAGGAGTATTGGCCAGCTTCTTCAATAGTCTCTTGAGTAAGAAAACTGGCTCTCCCGGAAGTCCTGGTGCTGGTGGGGTACAGAGCACAGCCAAGAAGTCAGGTACAGAGCGTCTCTTGAGGCTTATGACCCTATGGCTGAGCAGTGCTGAAAAGAGGGGGAGGTGCCCAGGAGTGTGGGCCTTCACTGCTCTGCAGACCCTTGGTGTTCTGACCACCTGCATACAGGAGATCGGCTTTGTCATTGAGCAGTGTGCTGTGCTTTCGGCAGGGTTGTCTTGTTACCATGTACCTTCCCCTGACACTTTTTAAGTGAGAGGTTTATCTAGACTCAGGTTGTGGGGTGAGTTGAGGTATAGCCTAAATCATACATGACCATGTTGTGGACGCTGTCCCCATGGAGGCCACGTTTGATAGGTTGTCCAACCTCAGGCCTGCCTTTTTAAAATTTACTCATTTATGTTTTTAGAGATAGGGTCTCACTGTACTGTCCAGATTTGTCCTGAACTCACTACAGAGCCCAGGATGGCCTCAAACACAGGGCAGTCCTCCTGCCTCAGCCTTCCAAGTGCTGTGGTGTTCAGTGCCACTTCCAGCTTATATGGTGCTGGGAAATTGAACCCCTGACCTTGTGCTTGCTAGACAAGCACTTTAACCACTGAACTATTTGTGCTTCCCCTCCCTAACCTTTAGACTGACTTTAAAATGCTTTAATAAATACCTTTTTAAAAGAAAAGTTGTTATTTAAATACATTAAATATATTAGGTATACATTCTATATGTGACCCGAGACCGTTCCTCTTGACTAGAAAAATGAGGGACATAAAAATAGCAGGCCACAGGTTGGACATGCCTAGTAGGGTATATCATTGATGTTTTATTTATCCTTAAAATCTTCTGTAATGCTTTAAAAGGGTTTTTGTTCATCCCCTGTCCCTAATCTTGCCCTGATTTGGAGCTCATTGACCCTCGATTTCTCACTGTGGGGTGGTCGTCTCCTCCATGAACTTTAGGGTTGTCCCTCCCTCTAACCTTATACATAGATTGGTAGGGCAAGTCTTGTCTTGGAGATTTCTGAAGCAAAAACCAAATTCCTTGAGAATTACACATTCTTTCAGAAAGCTGGAGGATACTTCTTTTCTGGGATTTTTCAGGGGGCATGAGGAGACAGTGTCTTGCTTTGTAGTCCAGGCTGGTCCTGAACTTAAGATGGAGCCCAGGCTGACGTCAAATCATGGCAGTCCTTGTTCCTCAGCCTCCCTAGTGCTAGGATTGAGGCATGCACCACCACATCCACTTATTACACTGTGCTAGGGAATAAAAACTGAGACATTATGCTTCCTGGACAAGTGCTGTAGTCACTGAGTTATACCCCAGCCCGGAGAATATTTTATTTCATGGTGCTGGGGACTGAACCCAGTGTCTACTCTGTAGGCAGGCAGTGGAGGATATTTTAAAAGGATCTTTTCATTTTTAATTTTCCATTGGTTATGAAGTTTGTTAGTTTTTCCTGATCGAGGTCTCCATAACAAAGGAAATCAGTCATACTCTGATGGCCATGGCCATGGGCTACAATTATTTTCCTACCAGAAACAGGAATCGTTTTTTTCGGACTCCATTTAATGGTTAACAACAGAAAGATAAGAACACCAACTTTTTGTAAGGTTGAATGAGCTGCCTGGCCTTTGTCTTGTCTTACTGAAATTAGTTGTTTCCAGGCTATCCGTGTTTGTCAGTCTAGAGTGTCATAATGAGAAACAAAAACCAGATACTTTCTTAGCAAAGAAAGTAGTTGTTCCTTGCCTGAAATTCGGATGACCACTGACTAAAAAGATGGCAGATTGCCCTGGCGTTAGGATGAAACATCTTTGAGAAGGGCCCTTGTGTTTGGCACAGAGGCATCCTCTTTCAGGGGCAGCCATATAGCTGAGGGAGCATATACCTGTGATGTGGAGTTAAGAACAGTTAAATTAGGGCTGAGTCCTTTAGAGCATGCCTATAATACCAGGGCTGTGAGAGGCTGAGGTAGGGGGGGTCACAGGTTTGAGTCCAACATGGGAAACTTAGCCATTTACTGAGATCCTGTCTCAAAAGTAAAACCCAAAAATGTCTGGATATGTAGCCCAAAATAAAGGCCCTGCGCCTAATCCCCAGTACAAATGGAAAGAAAGAAAAAGGTAGGTTAGAATCTGTCTGATGATCCTTGAAAAAATATTTATAGAAGTCTGTATAAGTATTTCTCTTTAAAAATTATTTTCTGCTTTCACATTGCTGCTTTGCTTTTTTTTCCCTCCTTTGTTAAGGACAAAAGACTGTGTTGTCAAATGTTCAGGAAGAACTGGATAGAATGACTCGAAAACCAGATGCCGTGGTAACAAACTCTTCAACAGAAAATGAAGCCTGATCCTCCTCAAAATGCATATGTCAAATGACCAAATAACTATGTATATTGATCTGCTAAGACCAGGATTTTTCTGAAATGGCACATGCTATCAGTTTGGGGGGTAGGGGAGATGAACTTTAAAAAAAAAAAAAAAAACTTTATTGGCTTGTCCAAGTGTGAAATGCATTTAGGAAGGTTACGTGTCAGACCCCTTGTTAAGGGTGGCTCTTGCCGTCTCCCATGTGCAGCTCTGTCGTGGGAAGCAAGTGCAGCTGCGTTTCTTGGAGAACAGAGAAAGGGTCTCGCTGTCTATCAGGTGGAGCAAACGAGGCCAGGAAATCATTGACCGGATAGATGGTGGCCAATCTGACCAGTTGTGTGTTAGCAATTTCACTTGTTCTTGGGAAGCAGATTAAGTAGCCGAGTTCAGGAAAGAGAAAGACTGGAAGGAAGAATGAGAGAAGTGATAGTGGGAAAGTTGTATGTTGAGGGAGGTAGAGGAGGAGGAGATGAGCAGTGGTAGTAAGTACTGTATGTTTGATAGAGTTGATTAATCATTGTTTAAGACTTAAAATTGGAAGCATTTCCAAACTAAACACTAAGCAAAATGGAAATTAGATTTGTTGCGATTGCATCTCTAACTTACGGAAGTGTTACGTGTGCAATGCCTGATTGAGGTGGAGCTGATGCAGGGATTGGGAAGGTGGCACTGCCCAGGACCCATGTTCTTTACCCAAGTCATGTCCCCTGGGGGAGACCCTGGGGGAGACCCTGGGCTCTGAGCTCCATGCATGTGCATTGTGTGGCAAGCAGTCGCTGTGGGCTGTGTTCAAATTCAGCGGATACAATATTAGTTTATTTTGAATTATGTTTTCTAAATGGTTTCTGCTTTGTTCTTTGTTGTTATTTTTTGGTTGTGTTTTTTTTTCTACACAGGTTGGCCTACTCATAGAAAATTGGTGATTGACTCCTCGTTTTACTGTAATGCAGTGTGCTGTAGAATGTTCGGGGGAGATTGTTAATGTCACTGTATTCTGGTTAGTCAGTTTGCATCAGTCCCTTACTATCTGTGGAGCTCTTCATGCAGTTCCACTGATGCTAAAGGGTCTTCTCCTAGCTCTGTGAGCTGATCAGTGCTATCAGATGAACAGATAAGAGTGAATGGTTTATATTGAAAACAAAAGTGATACATTTATTGTTTTCTTCCATAAAATGTAGCTTTTTTCTTATGGAAATAAGTTTGAAATGCTTACGGCAAACTCATGCACATTGTCATGACACACCACCATTCTGGGAATGACTTCTATGGATTTGAAATGGCACTTTTAATTTTATACATGACACAGCGTTTAAATGCAAACACTACCATGAACTTAGTGTATAAGACATATTTTGTCAAACCAAGGGAAAAACCACAGTTCACTTATGTGGAGTTTACTTTCTTTTATATGAATGTTTGTTCTGTCTCAGCATAACTTCCCTAATGTCATTACTTTTACATACCGGATCTGACTGACCACTAATATAGTAGTACTGGGCATAACTTACATCCTGTGTTATATAACTAGACTTCATACTGTCTTGAGTTGTTTTTTGTAAAGGTCTGAACACTGTTATGGAGAAAGCTGTGTATTAATATTTACTTGCCTTTCTGACAAAAAGATGTTTATTGTGCCAGTTTATTTTTGAAATATACTATTTTTTCCTTTTTTAGCTTTTATTTTTATTTTTTAATGTATTGTGGCTTCTGGTTATCAAGTTGTCCAGGTGATGACAGTAAGCTGACTATGGAGTGATAGTTATGTAGTGACCAGTAGATGCCAAACAGTTTATGGTCACATTCAAGCGGGGTCACTTAATCCCTCTGAGGCAGCTGGAGACAAAATGAAAGAAGAAATTTTTGGAAAGGCATGTGTCTGAGAGGGAAATGGTGTGATTTTATTTTAATGCAAAATTTAAATTTTTGTCATTTTAACTGATAAGCACTTTCTGTGTCGATGTAAGATGTACTAAAACAGATAAAATGCTAAGATGCCGGTCTTGAAGGAAGGTTTCTTGGAGACCACTTTCACTCTCATGACAAGTGGACACATCTAGTATCAGAAGAAACTGATGCGTAGTGTCATGTGCTCAGTGGTTACCAAAGTCTACCAACTTTGGGGGACTTCAGGGTTCTTTCTGGGGGGTGAGGGGAGGGGAGATGAGTTTTATTATTTTGGGGTTTTCAAGCATTGGAACCAAAGGCCAAAAAATAAACAGCCTTTACTTTTTAAAGTAAAATCCATTTTATTTGCAGAATACACTTTTATGGTAGACTGTTAAAGACAATTTTATGACTATATACATTATAGTGGTTACATCTGCTGTTTGTCTTTAAAATGGAAAAATAAGCCCAACCTAGAAGATATGGCCCAGATAAAGGCCATAAATTGGTCTTTCCAAAAAAAAAAAAAATTGCAACAAATATGCTGCTAGATTATGTTACTTTGTTTGCACTTTCTTTTTTGGGGGATTGGCATTTTAAAATCAGTATTTAAACTGAAGACATTGTCATGTTTTATTTTACAAAGTTGAAAGTGACTGCTCTGTACATCATGACATTACAATGTTGATGCTGTAAGTGAAAGTTCACTGTCATTGGTATGCTAAAACTCATTGATGTTTTTCATTTAAAATCAGGACTGTAGAGTATTCCTGCCAGCCTTAGTCCAGGGGTGCGGCTCTATCTGGGTGCAGTATGCAGTCATGTGGAACCTTGCTTTCTAGTGCTGGAAAAAAGATGTCTCTAATTGCTGGCTTCAATAAACACAAATCCAGACTGCTTACAATTTTTGATGACTCTTTGATAAATCATCCCACTGAAAGTCCATTGTCTACGACTGTATGATCATGTAGCTAAAATGCATACTTCTCACTTGAAATTATCAAAAATTCTGATAAAAACATTTTAGAGCTATACATTGAAGGCTGCAGAGATGAAAACTGTAGGGAGCAGCGGGATTTGTGGTCGCTGCATGTTTTCCTGCCTCTTGCGTATATTTTTTATTATCAAAGGGGTCTAATTTTTCCTTAGCTAAAGTAGCTACATTGAGGAGTCACAGAGGAATTTCAGAGCAACTATACCATAGTGCTTGTTACTTACATAAATGGAATGCTCGAAAATCTGTGCATGAAAAATTGGGTTCATCCAGGTGTGGTGGCACATGCTTATATTCCTTGCACTCAAGGAGATTGATACAGGAGGATCACAAGTTTGAGCCCAGTTTGGGGAATGTACTGACTTTAGCAAAATCTTGTATCAGAAAGGGCATAGTGGGGTCCAACCCTTACTACCACCAGAAAGAAAGAAAAAGACAAAAGATCTAGTTCTTTGTATTAGGGTACATTGATTGCAGGTTTTGCAAATTTTCTCAACTTTTTATTTCAAACAATTACAAACCTGCAAAAAAACATTGAAAAGGAATATATTGTACATTTACATTCTCTCATAGAGGTTCTCACAATACTTAATTCGCAGCAGGTACTTTTCCTCCTTTCTTCTCCCTCAGTACATATTCATGTGTTGAGTTTATACACATGCGCACACACTGTCCTAAATCATTTAAAATAAACTTTAGATCTGAGGATGTAGCTCAGTGGTAAAGTGCCTGCCTTGTATGTGTAAGCCCCTGGGTTCAATCCCTAGCACCTTAAAAATTTATTTATTTATTTATTTATTTATGGCAATACACAGTAAGCTGCATCCCCAGCCCGTTTTTTGGTTTTGATTTTGAGGCAGGGTCTCACTACATCCCATCCTCCTGCCCAAGCCTCCCAGAGTGTTGACCTCTGTGAACAGGTCAAGCTTTAAAAAAAGGATTTAAATACAGGGGTGTTTCACCCCAAACTAGATGATTCTATACCATTTGTGTTACAGGAATTTCCATTCTAGTGCTTATTTTATTCTTCCCCTTATGATTTTGAGTTAGACCTTTTTGCGTGTGTATGGTACTAGGAATTGAGGGGTCCTCATGCTGAGTTACATCCCCAGCCCATTTTTAAAATTCTTTTGATTGTGAGACAGGGCTTTGCTAAGTTGTCCAAGCTGATTTCTAACTTGGTGATCCTCTTGCATCAGCCTTCCAGAGTGCTGATGTACAGTGCACCATGGACCAAGCTAGGTTAGATGTTTTTATAAGAATGCTACACTAAATACGTGAGACTTTATTATGTTATGTTGTCACGTTGAATTCTCCCCATATTAATCATGGGGGTTTGATTCCCCAGGTATGGAATCCTCTGTGGTAGAGTGCTTGCTTAGTGTGCACAAGGCCCTGGGTTCCATTCCTAGCACAGAAAGGAGGAAAGAAAGAATGGAGGGACAGGTAACTTTGGGAAACTTCATCCCTCTTAGACCTTCTTTCCCCATCTTTGGGGAAGAAAGTAGGGATGAATTTTCTATTAAATATCTCATGCCTAAGGAAAACAGGTTAGAGGGATGGCTATCTTGTGACCGCTCACTGTGATGATTCCTGGTGCAGTTCCTACCAGGTGCCTTTTGCAGTTTGGATCTGGAATGTCCCCTTAACGTCTCATGGATTTGGTTGTTTTGGATTGTCTATAGAACCATGTGCTGTTGGGAAATGAGGGCCTGGTCTGGAGGAACAGGTTATGAGTATGTGGTGGACTGGCATGTGGATTAGATCACAGGCATGTGATGGAGGCTTAAACCTGGAAGGGGTGGATTACTGGGTTAGGACCTGAAGGTATATATATGCTAATTCCTTCCTTATTTGACTTGGCTTCCTGTTTGCAATGCATTGAGGAGCTGCCCCCACCTCTGCCTCTCCCATGTCCTTTCCCTTGCTGGCTGCACATGAATGGACTGTGACCTTCTGAAACTGACCTAAAATAAATGTTTACTTCTCAAACTTGTGCATTGGGTACTGAGTCACAGTGACAGAAAAGTAACTAAGACAATGCCACAATTGAGCTTGTGATTCTAGAAGCAAAATAGGCATTTATACTACATTCCTTGCCCTGCAGGGCCTGCAAACAGCCAACAGAATGCAAAGGGCTGTCTTGATGCTCTCTGTGACTGCTTGATGAGGCACAGATGGTGTGTTCTGACTAGGAGGGCAGATGACAGGCCGTGACCAGAGGTGCTGAGAACAGGAGGAAGGAAGAAACTGAAACTAAGAACAGTATGCGCTGCTGGCTGTTAGTGAGTGGGGCCACAAGTGCCTCCCCGGGTGCCGATATGAAGGGAATCTCAGGACCTGAGGGAAGAAGAGACTTCACGAGCTTGTGCTGAGAGAGCGATTTGCAAGGCCAGGAATTATAGGGGGTGGGTTTCCATTGCAGTGGGGACCAGGACTGTGGCAGATGAGAAATCCTCTTCTTAGCCCTGCACAGTATTTCATACAGGAGACACCTCACCTTGCAAGTGTTTATAGCTGGATTAAAAAAACAACAATTTTGTGTGGAGTTCTGCACCTGTAATCACAGGTACCCAGGAGGCTGAAGCAGGAGGATCAGAAGTTTGAGGCCAACTAAATACCCCCTCTCAAAAACATAAAAGGGTTGGGATATAGCTCAGTGTTAAGAGGGATTGTCCAGCATGCACATGCACTTGGATTGATCTTAAGCGCTGAAAAGCAGATTTTTAAAGGCAACTCCTGTG
The DNA here is from genome assembly GCA_004027205.1 of Ctenodactylus gundi. Lineage (NCBI taxonomy): Eukaryota > Metazoa > Chordata > Mammalia > Rodentia > Ctenodactylidae > Ctenodactylus > Ctenodactylus gundi. The sequence goes on from PVKB01002471.1 coordinate 218,969, forward strand.
TGAGCAGAGTTACAGTTTTTCCTAGTACTGGTAACATTTAACTTTGCATTCCATCTTCATTTTTTCCATCAGTGACCCAGGATAAGTGGACACCCGTGAGCTGTTTGCACGTGTAGTGTTTTCCTGTGGCATTTGATGGAACCTGTTTCTGCACAGGACTGAGTTAACATTCCTGCGTGATTATCATGCACCTTTAGTTTCTCCATTGGTCTCACCTTAAACCCACTCACCCTGTCAGTGTCTGACGTGCTACTAGAAAAAGCCAACACAATGTGAAGTATTAAGCTTTTGTCTTGGGAAGAATTCAGCCATTTAAAACTATGTTGCTGGACTACAGGAATAGCCCAGCAGGACTGGAGGAATGGATCAGAAGTTAAAGCACTTGGCTTACTAGTGGTAAGTACCTGAGTTCAATTCCCTAGCACACCACCATGCTGGGCCTGGCAGCACACGCCCTTGGGAGGCTGAGACAGGATGATTGCTGTGAGTCTGAAGCCAGCCTAGGCTGAGGGGTTTGGTGGGGAATAGCACAGCAGTCAGAGTGCTTGCTAGCAACCACAGGAAGCACGAAGCACTGCGTTTGATCTCCTCGACACCATATAAGCCAGGCATGGTAGCACAGGCCTGTAATGTCAGCACGCTGGAGGCTGAGGCAGAAGGATTGTTGTGAGTTAAAGGCCAGCCTCAGCTACATAGTTCAGGACCAGCCTGGACTACAGAGCAGGATCCTGCCCCCAAAACATTGCCCCTTTTAAAGGCAATAATTTATTTTAAAGAGTGCGATGCCATGGTGTATCTGTCAGCGCCCGTATTGTTACATCTGTTCTTGTTTAGAATGTTTAGCACCTTTACTTGTGAATCCATTTCTGACCTATTGAGACATCTTAAGAAATGCTAGCCTGGAATTAAACTCAATGAGTAATGGGAAACTAAACACTATTTCTGTGTGCAGAAAATGTGTATATATCGAAAAGGGCCTTCAAAGGTTCTAGTTGATGTTAGATAGTTTTGAAACCTTAGAGACTGCATTCCTCACAGTGGGCCTCCAGAGGAGGATAGACTGCAGGGCCTTGCGATGGTTCTCACGTGGTCCACACCTTCCATCTGGCCACTCAGCCTTGGCAGTACTGCCTGTTGATGGGATTATGTCAATTTGAGGGAATTAGGACCAACACCTCCGTTAGGATTAGGATTTGTCAACCACCCTGGACTGGGAATCAAGAACTTGTCGGGATTAGAGTGAGTCATTTGTGGGCTCACCATTGAGAGAAAAACACCCACCCAGCTGTGGGAAGGCCAACTGGAACTCCAACGGTATAAAAGGGAGGAAGAGGGATGATTGTTACAGCTTCTTCCTCTGGGAAAGCTCTCGCCTTCACGATTGTCTACAGACACCGACTTGCTACACATCACAGATCGTCAGCACAGATTTGCGCCAGTCTTGACTTGTGCCCGTCTGCCCATTGCTGCTCCTCAGTCGCCTATCTTCAGGCTGTGGTCTTCACCCGAGATCTACAGCAGACTCTCACCTCACCGGCTGTTCTGCAGTCCCGTATGGGAGATCTACTTCACAGCTGAGCAGCCATCTTGGACCACGTCTATCCTTGGATTTCTAAGCCTTCCTAATAGACCTTTTTGTGATAAAATCTGTAAATTCTGTGTTTGAAAGAACCCGAACTAATACGGCAGTGATTGGCCCATTTCAAAAAGGTTAAGTCTAGAGGTCCCAAACTGATTGAGAGAGCTTCACATGCAGGGTGCTCAGGAATTTACAAACCAAGGTTCATGTTTCTACCATCTTTGGAATTGGGACTTTGATGATATTGAAGATTGAGCCTGAGGCTTTCTCATAGAGCTACATCTCTAGCCGATTTTTGATTTTTTTATTTCAAGACAGTCTTGCTAAGTCTCTAATTTGTCCAGACTGAGCTAGAGTACTGGGAGCTTTCAGTTTGTTTATTTACTTATCTAATTTGATCTATCTCTATCACCTATTTATTTATTGGTTTTTGAGGCAGGGTTTTGGTCTGTAGTCCAGGCTGGTCCTGAGCTCACCATGTAGCCCAGGCTGGCCTCAAACTCAGGAATCCTCCTGCCTCAGCTTCTCCAGTGCTGGGATTATAGGCGTGCACCACCATACTCAACTTATTTGATTTTAGGGAATCAAACCCAGGACCTTGCACAAATGCTTTAACCACTCCATCAATTTATTTAGTAATTTATATTTTATTTAGTATTTCCCCAGCTCCACAATTTATTTAGTAATATCAGTTTAAATTCATAGTTTCATGTTTTATTTGCTGGTTTATATTCCATTACGACCTTTTTAATGCTCAAATTGCTCCTGATTTGGCTGGTGGGTTTTGTGTCTTTTGACATGCTATTACCCCTAACTCTCTGACACAGATGATCCAGACTCATCTCAAACTTGTCCCTTGGTATTTGCCATTTCTTTGTGTTTTTATTTTATTGTTTTCTTTATGTATCCCAGGCTTGTCTTGAACACAGCTGTCCTCCTGCCTCAGCTCTCCAAGTGCCGAGCTTACAGGCATTCACCACCATGCCTGGCTTACATGGTCCTGGTGAATTGAACCCAGGGCCTTGTACTTGCTAGGCAAACACTTTATCCACTGAACTGTGCTCCCAGCCCCCCATTTCTCTAAACATTTAAAGTGCTAGAGATGGAGCCCAGGGCTTTATGCTGGAATGCTGAGTGACGCCCCCAACTTCCAAGTTAGTTCATTGGAGAATGGTACTTATTTATTTAGGTATTTGTTTATTTATTCATTTATTTATTGAGACAGGGTCTCTCTCTGCAGCCCAGGCTGCTCCTTAATTCACTATGGAGCCCAGGCTGGCCTTGGACTCACAGCAATCCTCCTGCCTCAGCCTTCCCTCCCGAGTGCTGGGATTATAGGCATGTGCCACCACACCCAACTTATGTGGGGCTGAGCCCCTCCCTGACTTCGTGCTTGCTAGGCGAGCACTTTTAACCGCTGAGCCACTCCTCCAGCCCTGGAGAATGGTATTTAGACACCAAGACCTTGGCACGAAGTATGCTCATCACCACTGGGCTGCGGCTGGCTGCTCTCAGCCCTCTTAGTACAGAGAACTAAGGCAGGTGTGTAAGAATGTACACACATGCATGCGTACACGCACACGTACACGCACATAATAGGTTTTACATTTATGTGTGTACATTGAGACCCATGCGTTGATACTGGCACCTCTAATTCCAATCTAACAGGGTTTATTTTAATTCATTTTAGGGTTTTTAAATTTTCCTTTTTTTCACTACACTTTCCTCCTCAGAGATAATGAGGAGCTTCCTATTATCCTTCATTCTTAACTTACTGGACCAATGCCCCTGTATGCAGCCGCCCCCTCCCTGCACAGATGCCCTCCTTACATGCCTGCCATCGACTCAGGCTCTCCCATCTGAGCCTCTCCACTCTCTTCCAGGTGGGTGTTCTCCTCTCCCAGTTGAGGTCTAACACCCTGTGCCTCTCCCATCTCTACAGAAGGATGTCCTCTTTGCCCTGCTATGGCCAACACATGCCTGGCCATTCCCTCATCTCCACCCACAGGGACACACTCTGTCCTGCTCAGGTCCCAAGCCTGGTCTGGAGGGCCATAATTCCCCTTCCCACCCCAGGCACAGACACCTACCATGCCTTGCTCATTTAACGGACTTAGGGCCAAGTTGTTGGGGAAGAAGAGCCCTTTAAAAATTCTGAATTTTGAGTGAGGAAGCAGATTATAGTGTTAACAGATACCACGTGGTTGGTCTGTTGCCCCTGGAGACTGTCCACTCAGGAGTGGCATGGCCCGCTTTGTTTACCTCCCCTTCATACCACCAGCCTGTGCCCACCGTTCCCTGGAAGGTGACCCCACCTGCCCCAGAGAGGCAGAGAGGAGGCCCCAGTAGGCCACATGCATTGTCCATGTCTGAATGCCCACACATACAGATGGCAGAGAGCTGCCTTGCCCAAGAAAGCAGGCAGTTGCCCAGGTGATGGAATTCATGGTGTGCAGAGAGCTTGTCTGCCCTAAAATAGCTCTCCTGCACCGTCAGATCATGCAGTTTATTTCTTCAGCTATAAAACCTGGTGTTTAGCACTGCCTGGGAAGGGAGAAAGCATGCAGAATGGATAGAGGAACACCAGGACGACATGCTGGATACTCATTTCAGCTCTGCTCCTGATTTTCTGTGTGATCTTGGCAGTAAGTTTAGTTCTCTGGCCCAACTTCCCCATCTCTAAGGAGGTAGCAATTTTTTTCTTTTCTTTTCTTTTCTTTTCTTTTCTTTTTTTTTTTTTTTTGAGACAGGATGTTGCACCTGTAGTCTAAGCTATCCTGAACTCACTTTGTAGCTCAGGCTGGCCTCAAACTAAAAACAGCCCTCCTGTCTCAGCCTCCTGAGTGCTTGACCCCCCAAAGTGGGTCATGGTGGCACACTCCTGTAATCCCAGCACCTGGAAGGCTGAGGCAGAAGGATTGCTGTGAGTTTCAGGCTAGCTTGGACCACATAGTCAGTTCAGGGCCAGCCTAAACGGCAGAGCAAGACCCTGTTTCCAAAAACAAAGCAAAACTAAATAATACATAACTAAAAATTAGAAAAAAAAAAACAACACATCCCTCAGAGATGAACATAGGTTACACAGTCACTGAATAGAGCCCAGTGTACCACAGATGGTTCCTACTACATATCTGTCCCTGACTGGCCCAAGACAGATGAGGCCTGAAAGGGCAGGGTACAGATGGGTAAACAATGAGTTGTATACAGTGCTGTGGAAGCCAGGCAGAAGCACCAAATGAGCCTGAAGACCCGAAAAGCCATTCCTGTACAAGGTGGCGACTGTGTTGAACTTTAGAGAGTGTCCAGGGGCTTATGGCTTGTGATGTATGGTTTGGATCTGGAAGGTTTCCCCAAAACCACATGTATTTGGATGCTGTGGATTATCTGGGTTTTGCATACTGTTAGGAGTTCAGGGCCTGGCTGGAAGGAGCAAATGACTGAGGGGGTGGCCTGGAAGGAAATACCCCTGCCCAGGCTTCTTTCCAAGCCCCGGTCCTCCCTTGTGCGATGCTGTGGGCAGCTGTTCTCCATTGGACACTTCTGCCATTGCTAGCCAACCATGAAAGGAATGGGACTTCAGAATCATGGCCTAAAATAAGCCTTTCCTCCCTTAAGTATGGGTTGGGTATTGTGTCTCCGCACTGAGAAAATGGCTAGGACAGAGCTGTCTTGAGGATTAATGTATGAAAACCACATATGTCACTATTACAGATAAGATCTGGAATGTACCCCCAGACCCCTGACATTCGGAAAGTGATTGGATTGTGGGGTTAACTGGATCAAGTGTATTAATCAATTTTTTTTTTTTTTTGAGGGAGGGTCTCACTCCTAGTCCAAGCTTGTTCTGGGTTCACTATATAGCCCAGGCTGGCCTCGAGCTCATGACAATTCTTCTGCCCCAGCTTCCCAAATGCTGGGATTACAGGCATGTCACGACCACACTCTGCTTATATGGTGCTAGGGAACCAAACTCAGGGCCTTGTGCTTCCTAGGCAAGCACTTTAACCACTGTGTTATTCTTCCTGCCCGAGTGTATTAATCTATTGATTTTACCTGTTGTTAAGAGGTAGGGCCTAGATGGGAGGGGTGGATTAGATGAGGGTGTGGCCTGGGAAGATATAATCTTGCCCCCACTTCTTGGTCAGCTGACCATGCATGGACTGAGGTCTCCAAACTGTGAGCTAAAATAAACCTTTTCCCCTTTAAGGTGTGAGTGTTGGGAATAGTGTCCCAGCAGCAAGAAAGATCACCACTACCTGGCTCATAGAAGGCACTAAGTGTCCTCTCCTAGCCTACCAAGAGGTAGAGGGAGAAATCACTCTGACCGGGGCTGTTTGTCCCAAGCAAGGAAACAACAAAAGCTATCGGTCCTGGGTTCAACCCCCATCCCTCAAAAAAAGACAAAGGAAAAAAAAAAGGCAGGGGTAGTTGGCAGGACCACATGTTGCAGAGTAAACTCTTTGTACTCCGCACTCCAGGTAGTTGTACTGGCCTTGTAGTCCCATAGAGTCTTGTAGCAGGAGATTCTTCTCTCCTGCCTTTCAGGCTTGTAATCCTCGCACTGTGGGAGGCTGAAGCAGGAGGATTGCAGGTTCGAGCACTGCCTAGGCAACTTAGCTACTTAGGGAGACTTTCAATTAAAAAAAAGAAAAGAAAAGAAAAGAAAAGAAAGGGCTACGGTACAAAGGCTCTGGACTCAATCCCATTATTTAAAAAAAAAAAAATCTACTTGAGTGGTTCCTAGGAGCATTACAGTTTGATGTCGCAGCCAGATTGCCCTCACTACAATTTCAAAATCCCTATATTCTAGAGAAATTCCATAGTATGATTCCCACAGGCTCCACTTAGGTCCTATACCCATGTCAAACCACTCATTTAAGTAGAAAGGAATCACGATGGGTCCTTTTTGGGCCAGATGTTCACTCTGAAGTGAGTGTCACCTGTCCTGGAAAGTGAGGGGTCCTACATCATTAAAAGCAGGAAGGATGGATGCTGGCTGTGGTTACATAGAATGTACTATGTAAGTGTGCTCTCCTGTCCTACTACAATTCTCTCCCAGCCCCAGTTCTCTTACAAGAGCCTGGTGGCCCAGTCACTTGGCCCAGTACCTGGCACAGGAGCACAGGGCATCCGCGGATGTCTGTGGCCTCCTCCTGATGCCAGTGGCTCCCTAAGGCCCACATGGCTAGCTTAGCTGGTGTGTGGCCTCATGTGGACACCAGTCCCAGAGGTAAGTGAAGCAGTTCTCATATTTCTGTGTGGCCACACTTGCACTCTTCTTTCCAAAACCCTCCCCTCCCTCTGCCATGGAAGAGGAGGAGGAGGGGAGCCAGCAGCTCCTGAATCAGCAAACTCTCCCATGAGCCGCGAAGCACCAGCATGATGATGAACTGGAGTCCCAAGGACAGTAGGGTGTCACTGAAGGCTATAGTGACGGGCACAGAACAGACTGGTTCAGGTTGTCCTTAGTCATAGGAGCTAAAGGAATGTCAAACTGGAAAATCCCAGTGAGCACTATTTTTAGAGGAGACTTGGAAAGCATTTTTCCCCCACTGAAAGCACAAGTTCTTGCAGAAGCAGCAGTTAACTCTAACCTCTTAGCCACTCTCGCCTGGAATTTGTCCAGTCGTGGGCCCTTCCCCCCAGGCACGTGGGAATGCTGCTGGAGGAGTCTGGCACTGCCCCAGAGGAGAGGGACAGGGACATTGGCTCCTTTCAAACACAAAAATGGGGTTTTGTTTATTTTTACATCTTTGAGACCAATCCTTCAGCCATAAAGATTCTATACTGGTACCTTCCTTTAAAAGGCCTTTTAGAAGTAGAATCGCTCCAAACCAAAGTGGTAGACTTGAAAAATAAAATGTTCTTGTGTATTTGGTTCATATTTAATGTTGATAATTGTTCATGATAAACTTAGTCTTCCCGTTATTTTTTTATGCTGAAAATTCATCACCACTCTATGTTTTTTTGCTTGAGGTTAAGTCTTTTGAGGCGCTTCTTAATTACTGACTTGATTAATAGTAGCAGATTAGATCAGTCACTTAATTGAAGTTCCAGGAAAAAGCATTCCCACTCCCAGCACTCACAAGGATGAAAAAGGGACGGGCCCAGGGAAGAAATGAAGCGGGAATCCTCTGCTTTCACCATAATCAAGGCCCGCTCCAGGGACAGGCCAAGCACGGACCAGCGTCTGGGATGGGCATTTTGTTACTGGCCTTCTGGAATTCGGAACCTAATCTTGTAGGACCAGTGCTTTGAGGTAAGGGCTGTCTGTGAGTCCTGATGCTCTGGGAAATGAGTGTGTGTGGGCACAGAGGGTTAGGGGAGGATGCCTGGATTTGGAAGTGGATGTCCTTCAAAGGAGCCAAGTCCAGGGCGAAGCAAGAGGTTGAAGGACTTGGGAAGAGACCAAACCTGACCCAGGTGCAAGAAGGCTCATGTAGAATGTGGTCCGAAGAGCAGGCAGGTACTGACAAGCTGTGAGTGCAGAGAAAAGAATCAATGCTAAAGAGCATGTGGGTGCTGAAGGTCCTTCTCCCAGAAGGCCCCTGTCATTACAGCCTCCTGTCTGCAGGCCGTGAACGAACTCTGCACACCACGTGGCCACTCTGAGCGACTGGTCCAGAACATGTGCGGGGTCTGAGATGGGAGCCCACGTTCGGAAGCGTTCCTCTGGCAGCGAAGCAGGAGGCAGCATCTGGCTTCTTCATCAGTCTCTTCTGAGTCCGTCCACCCCGAACCAGCCCTGAACATGGGGACCAGGCTGTGGCGTGGGGAGCTCGGCCAAGGGCTGCCTGCCCTCTGTCAGTTCCCGTCTTCATTCCATCTTCTGCACTTTCAGACCCCCAAGGCACAGCTATGCCAGGGACGCATGATGTATCTCGATTTAACCCAAGGAAGGGACCCCAATGCCAAGTTTTGCCTGCTATTTAAAGATCTAAGTAGGATTCCCAACAACACCCCTTGGAAGCCTGTGAACTCCTATTACAAACCAGAAAATTTTGAGTCTGTTTTAGGAACTAAAAATAAATCTGGGCTAGGGTCCAGGAGCATGGAACAGTTAGTAAGTACGGAGGGGCGCCTCCAACCCAGCCTCTGCTCCATCCAGCCCCTGCACGGACGCCAGAGAGAGCATCCTGCCAGGCAGTGTCCTGCTGCGGCTCTCAGGCCAAACACGGCCATTCGGAGCCCACTCTGCTGTGACACAGCCCTCAGGGGCCCTGCAGGGACCCTCCCCGCTCCCTTTCTGCTTCAGATCTTGTGTGTCAGTCCTTCACTTGAGTTCTCCATCAGAATCTCTTGGATGTGCTTTGCTTCTGCTTGTCTCCGGGCCTTTGCACATGTTGTTCCCTCTGCCTAGAATACTTCTCCATCCGTCTTCACTGTCCTTTCACTGGCCTAACAGGTGTTCATATTTCAGACCTGAGCTGAAATTTTGACACACAGATGTAATTAATATTTTTTCTGGAAAAAAAAGTCCTTTTTCTAGAATTCACATAACACTCTGAGTACCTTTATTCAACAATACTCAGCACATTCTCTGCCCTGTTTCTTTGAATCTTTGCTCTTAATGTCCCTGCTGGCAAAGACTGTGCCTGCCTTGGTTAGTTCCAAGGTAGTGCTTTTTTGTTTTTGAGGTAGGATCTTGCTCTGTAGTCCAGGCTTATTCTGACCTTACTATGTAGTCTAGAGTGGCCTTGATCTCACAACAATCCTCCTGCCTCAGCCTCCACAACTCTGGTAATGCAAGCATCTGCTGCAATGTCCACCTACTTTTATGTGGTGCTTGGGAATAGAACCCAGGACCTTGCACGTGCTAAGCAAACACTTTAACCACTAAGATACATCCACAGCCTTTGAGGTAGGAGGATCGATCATGAGTTCAAGGCCAGCCTGGGCTACAGAGAAGCCTGCACAGTTCTAAAAAAACCCATCACCCCCATAACACTCCAGCTCCCCAGAGGCAACACTTTTTAGCTCTTTTAATTGAATGGTATTGTATTTACAATATTTTATTTTTTTAAGACAGGCAAGACACTATGTAATCCAAGCAGGTGTATGTCATTATGGCTAGCTTGCATTATTTGTTTCCCTTAACATGCGTATATTCTTTCAGTTTTAAGTAGCTACTGATCGTCCCAGGTGGACGACGAGTGTTCAGGTCTCCTGCCCATCTTCCTCTTCTTGTCACACACGCACTTCCTCTGCTCCTAATATAGATTTGTCCTTTTGATTCGATTAGCATTTATTGCTTACATTACAAATAATTCAGTTGAGTCATGCAATTTACCATACTTAGTTTCTGTTTTACATTTTACTTTCCTGGACATTAATAAATATGACTATTTGGTCAGTTTTCTAAGGATTTATCACTCATCTATCTCAATACTATTCCCAGATTTTTATTACTTTTAGTACTGGGGATCGAGCCCAGGGCCTTCATGTTGAGCTACATCTCCAGCCTATTTTTAGTTTTGATTTTGAGACAGGGCTTGCTAAGTAGTTAAGTTGCCCAGGCTTTCCCTGAAGTTGTGATTTCTTAGTAGCTAGGACTATAGGCACCCAATTACTCAGCAAATTTTAATATTGTCACAAAGAAATCTCTTTCAAAGCCTCTGGCCCTCGTTATGGGCTGGGGTCTCCCATCCCTGCTACTCTCCACGTTTTCTCATCACCTCTCCTGCTACAACCAGCCTTTCCTGTGTCCCATGTCTTCTGTTCCTTGTTTTAAATCCCTGTGGTGGCGGTGGTGGTCTCCTCTGGCAGCTTTCACATCCAAAAGGTTCTTTCATCAACCCTCACACCTGAGTTTTACTCACCTGGAATGAGACTTCTAGGTGGGAATCATTTTCACTCAGAGTATAGAAGGGTTTGCTCTTTTTCTTTTTCTTTTTCTTTTTTTTTCTTGGTACCTTCCAAAGCTGCTATGGAGAAGTCTGAAGACTTTCAACTCCTGATCCTTTATAATGAACCTGCTCTGTTTCTCTCTGGAACCTTAGTCACCTTTCCTCAAGAAAATGGAAAACCCCACAGGAAATAGAGTGGGATTTCCATTTCATTGTCATTTCGCTCTGTTTCCTGTGGGATTTCTTTAACTCTTTGATTGAACTTGTAAGTTTTTCTTCCATATTACTTAACATCCAAGGGACTGTATCATTTCCGTTTTCACTCTTAAGTGTACAATTCAGTAACATTATTATGGCTTACAACCGTCACTGCTGTCGTGTGCCAGAACGTTTTCTTCATCCAAATGGAAATCCTGTACCTATTAAGTAGTCACTTCCTGTTGCGCCTCCCCAGGAAAACACTAATCTGTTTTTTCTCTCAATGGCTGTGGCTAATTTGACTGTTCGGGATATTTCCTATAAATGGAATAATATAATGTGTAGTCTTGTGCCTGGAATTTTCCACTTAGCGTGTATTCAAGGAGCATTCATGCTGTAGCATGCAGTGATGCCTCATTCCTGTTTATAGCTGAATAATAGTCCATTATAGATCACATTTTGTTTCCCTGCTTGTCAGTTAATGATCACCTGGATTGTTTCTCCTTCTGGCTATCATGGATAGTGCTGCTATGAAGTTCTGTGCACAAGTTTTGGTTGAGCACCTGCTAAAAGTTCTTTTGGACATAATGTAGGAGTGGAATTGCCAGATCCTATAGGAATTCTAGGTAATGGTTTGAAGAACTGCTAAAGTATTTAGTGCAGAGGCTGCAGTGTTTGATGTTCACTCCAGCAATGTGTGATGACTCTAGCTTCTCCACATTCTTTACCAACCACTGGAATTTTCTGCTTTTCTCATAGCTGGTCTGGTATATTGAAGTGGCATCTTAGTGACTTACTTGTCGCTGTGACTCAATGCCCAACATGCACACTTAGGGAGGAAAAATGTATTGTAGCTTACAGTTTTAGAAAGTCACAGTCCATTCACAGGTGTGTGGCTGGAAAATGGTGGAATCACGTGGTGGGGCCAGAGCCGGTGCTCCAGGAGAAAGACAGCATGGTGGAGCAGAGGGTCTGGGCAGAAGGGTGGAACCAGCACACGCCCCTCCAGATCAAGTCCTAAGTACCCACTCTTCCAGGCAGGTCCCACCTCCCAGCCCTACACAATATCAATAGGAACCCGAGGCTTTTTAGGGGCATTACAGATCCAAACCACCAAAGTGGTTTTGATTTGCATTTCCTTAATAGCTGATGGCATTGAACATCTTTTCATGTGCTTGTCTCAGAGTTTTTTTCCTCCTTGAATTTTCTCTCTCCTTTTTTTCTAAACTGGTGTGTGTGTGTGTGGGAGGGGGGCGTGTGCACGTGCATGTGTGATTGGGTCTCACTACTTTGAGAGTGACACTGATCAAGATGACTAGTTGAAAACCTCTGGGCTTGAACAATCCTCTTTTCTGAACCTTGAGAGTGCTAGGACTAGAGGTGTGTACAGCTATGCTTGTTTATTCTGAACTTGTGTGTATATGTGTACTACCAGAGATCAAGCCCAGGACCTTTGCACTGAGCTGCACCCCCAGCCCTTTTTTGATTTTTAAGATGGGTCTTGCTAAGTTGCTTAGATGTTCAGAATTGGGTGGAATTTGAAACCCTCTTGCCTCAGCCTCCCAGAGTGCTGGGATTATAGGCCTGTGCTCCCTAGGCCAGCCTCTAAACTCTTTATGGGTACAATATCTTCTCATCTTTTTCTGAAAACTGAGATGTATACAGTATGATTTTATATATGTATATGCATATAGATGTGTGTATATACATTGTAAATACATAATACATCTTATTTCTGCCCAGTTCCTTTTTCTTCTAAGTGTTGGCCTGTTTATTGCAGGGTTCCTCAATTTTTTGGTGATTATATTTCAAAATAAGGAGCTGGAGGAATAGCAGAGCGCTCAGAGCACTTGCCTAGCAAGTTTAAGGCTGAGTTTGATTCCCCAGTAAACCAAGTGTGATGGAGCACGCCTGTCATCCCAGCACTTGGGAGGCTGAGGCAGGATTGCTGTGAGTTTGAGGCCAGCCCAGGCTATGTATTGTGCTCAGGACCAGCCTGGACTATAGAGTGAGACTCTGTCTCAGAAGAAAACAAAACAAAACAAAGTAGGATCCTAAGAAGCTTCTTAGACCCTGGTATGGTGGTACACACCTATAATCCTGACACTCTGGGTGGCTGGGGCAGGAGGATAATAAATCCAAGCTCATCCTGGGAAATTTAGTGACTGAGACCTTGTCTCAAAATAAAAAATATAATAAAGGGCTGAAGGTGTAACTCAGTGCAAAATCTCTAAGTTCAATCTCCAGTTCCAAACAAACAAACAAGCAAATAAACACACAAATTTATTGGAAGATCTATGCCTGTGGGTGAGACTCAGGGTTGCATAACCTGACAGGTAGTGCTGTGAAATCTCCATTGTTAGTGTCTTTAGGTCTTTCCTCCTGGCTTCTTCCTCCCTCCAGAGAGGGTTAGAGTCTTGGCTTCTATGATCTCAGGAACGAAGCCTCCAGATCTCACTTAACCTCCTGTTTTCAGTATGGTCCCCCTGCTCTCAACAGTGCTCAGTGATACCAGGCTAAGAGACCCTCAGTTTTACTTTCTCCAGAGAATACAACTCCAGTCTTGGAGCTTAGGCATGGGGCAATCTAGGGATCTAACTACTTCTTTTATAAAATTAAATGCCAGGGGCTGGAGGAATGGCTCAGCAGTTGTGTCAAGCACTAAGTACCCCAATTTCATTCCCCAGCACCACATAAGCTGAGGGTGGTGGTCCACACCTGCAATCCCAGCCCTCAGGAAGCTGAGGCAGGAGGGTTGCCATGAGTCGAAGGCCAGCCTAGGCTCCACAGTGAGTTCAGGACCAGCCAGCCTGGACTACAGAGTGAGACCCTGTCTCAAAAGAAACCCTAAACTAAAATAAAATAATAAAAAATTAAAAGCCAGTCATAGTGGTACATGCCTGTGATCCTAGCACTTTGGGGGTGGAGGCAGGAGGACTGCTGTGAGTTTGAGGCCATTCTGGGCTACGTAGTGAGTTCAGGACCAACCTGGACTATAGAGGGAGATCCTGTTTCAAACAAAACAACAACAATGCCATAAGCTGGACATGGTGATGTACCCCTGTAATTCTATCATTCTAGGAGGCTAAAGTAGGATCACAAGTTCCAGGCAATTTGGTGGTTTAGTAAGATCTTGCCTTAAATAAAGGCCGAGTCCAAAGGTCAGTCCAAAGGTCAGTCCAAAGGTCAGTCCAAAGGCCTTGGGTTCAATTCCTGCTACTGAAAAAAAAAAAAGTTCCAGTCTTGTTTTTTCATTCTTGCCGTCACCCCCTACTTCTAGAAGTTCTTGGTGCCTCCCAGTTCCTTAACCTTTTGTTCGGGACACAATCTGGGTTGTGTTTCAACTTTTTCACCCCCAGTTTGGGGTTTAACTTCCTTGGATCTGCTACACCAGTTATCAAGCTGGAGCACTGGCTTTCTGTTTCCCCTATTCCTCGTCATTTTCTCCTTTCCCATTCTTTGTGGTTTTATGCTCTTAAAAATTAAAAAATTCCTGCAGAGTTGTTATTTCACTATATTTTGACAGAGAGCAGAGGCCTTAGCACCCCACATTCAACCATTTATTGTGTACCCTTTCACTGAAGTCTGTCCTCAATTGTTAGCACCCTGCCTAACCCATAGTAAGTGCCCAGCATTTATTTGTTGGTCAAACAAAGTGTTAGTTACTGTCCTGCCATCTTTGAAAATAGTTGGAACGCGTGCTCTACCCACCAATTAGTAGCATGACCTTGGACAGCTTCCACTCTGGGGTTCTGTCCCTTTTGTAAAATAGAAATAATGACACTTCCAGCAGGGGAAACGTTAGGTATTTGTGGGGCAGAAAGGTTCAGTATCAAAGTGACAATTCTTAGAAAGGCAGCCTTTCACTTCAGCTTAAAATTAGCCTTCACACTTGAATTGCAAATTGGTCCTTAATTAATGCCTTCAGGGCAAAATTTGTGTTTAACTTGGCTTGCCACTTAGAGGTAGTAAACTCTTCTCAGCTAAGAGAAGAAACTAGCGGTAGTCCCCGAGGACCTACTACGGTGCGTTCCGGGGCCTCCCGCGTCAGGAGGGGTGGGGTGGGGTCTTTCATGGGGCGCACGTCGGCAGGCTGGAGCCTTGGCCAAGCTCTGGCTTGCTGCAGGCTATCTAACGAAGGAGCCAACAGACTTACACTTCCCCTTGTCCGTCACCGAGTGCAAGTCAGGCCCACCTGTGCCACGAACGGTCCCCGCCACGCGGGTGGCACAGTCGGTCTTGGCCTTGTTCGGGGGCGCACGCTCTCCAAAGCCGCGGCAGGCAGCGCCCGGGACAGCCGCTTCAAGCCCTCCCAGCCACTCCTACCCGCGGCCCAGCTTCCGTTCCTCCCGGTCCTCACGACCCCCTCTCCGCGACCCCGGCGCTGGCCAGGACAGCCGGCGCCCAGCGGCCACCGGGCCGCGCGGGGCGCAGGTGAGGGCGGGGCCGGGGCGGGGCCGCGAGGCCGGGGCGGGGCTTCGACGACGGCGCCCCGCCCCCGCCCGCGGCGCAGCCCGCCGCCCCCTCCCGCCGGGCCCGGAGCGCCGCCGAGCGGCGGGCGGCGGCAGCTCGCTCCGCCCCTCCCGGCCCGCGCGCGGCCCCCGCCCCCTCTCTGGGCGCCCGCTCCCGCCTTCCTCCTTTCCGCTGCCGAGGCGGCGGGAGCCGAGCCTGGCGCACCGAGCCGCGGCCGCAGGAGCGGTGGGCGCAGAGGCGGCGGCGCGGCGGGCCGCAGCGGGCAGGCTGGCGACGGCGGCGGCGATGCGCCGGCCCCGCTGAGCCCGCCCGCTCCTGCGCCGGGAGCCGGCCGCGCGGGGCGGCCCGGGCCGGGCGGCAGCATGCGGAGCGGCGAGGAGCTGGACGGCTTCGAGGGCGAGGCCTCGAGCACCTCCATGATCTCGGGCGCCAGCAGCCCGTACCAGCCCACCACCGAGCCGGTGAGCCAGCGCCGCGGGCTGGCCGGCCTGCGCTGCGACCCCGACTACCTGCGCGGCGCGCTCGGCCGCCTCAAGGTCGCCCAAGTGGTAGGTGCCGCGGGCCCAGGTGCGGGCGGGCGGCCTAGGGCGCGCTTTCCCCTCGCGTGCCCGCTCTCGCGGCGGGGCGCGGGCCTGGCGGGCCTCTCCCGCGTGCCCGCGCCCGGACCCCAGCCCCGGCTCCCCTCTCTCCCGGGGTGCGCGCCGTCCTCGCTTCTGCTTGGGGAGCCCGGCCGCCGCCGCAGCCGGGGAGCCTCGGGTGTGCCTCCTACCTGCACACCTGCCCGCGGCCTACCTGCCCGTCTTGCCTTCCTTACCGGCTTCGTAGTGCCTGGGGCCGACGCGGGGGTCGTGCAGTCCCCGGCACCCACCGGGCTGAGCAACCTGTGGCACACGACGGGAACCTCACATCCTCTGGACGGCCCTTGCTGTCTGCCTCTGGAGACCGAGACCGAGGTCCGAGGCTTGGTTTCTTCGCGGGTACCTAGCAGGGTGCCAGCGTGTGGACGCTCAGTAAATATTGGGTGAATGGGATTATGTAGCCTCGATGCGGAATGCCAGCAGTCTCTAGTTTATCCTGCAGAGATCCGAGACTTCCTCACATCCTTGAACTCTCCACCCAACACGGTGGCTAGCGCTGCCCAGTTGGTACTAGAGTTGAATCATTTCGGGTCAACAGCTAGTTTGAGAAGTAACAGAAACAGACCTTTCTAATAGACTTGTCCATGGTTACAGCTCATTTCCCAGGTCCTGGTTTTAGCCTCAGGGTATTCAGGGCCGGGGTCCCTCAGCCTTGTTACTGTTGTGGTTTTGTAACAGCCCTCCGGGTGGTTGCTTGGCGGCCAAGACTGAGCAGGAACCGGCTCAGGAGAACCTTTGTGTCTCTGCACGTCCCCTGTCGCAGGTAGGCCTTTCTCTGAAGCCAAGCCTCAAAACTTTATATGCTTCGTAGCCAGCCAGAGAAGCCATTTGCAGTGTGTGTGCATTTTATTCCTTGATGCATTGGTTCTTTTGTGCTTACTTGAATGCACACGTAAACATTGCTTGGGAATAATACTATGTGCGCACACCCTTAAAATAAAGGTCCTGGTGTTTGTAAATTGCGGAATCTACTGTTTTATCTCTCAGGCGTGAAAGGCTTGTTTTGCTGATTGCTGGAGGGTGTTTTTGAAGGGCTTTAAGGAAAGATAAACTGTGTAGGTATTTCTCTTTCGAATTTTGACCTGACCTTAATCCAGTAAACTGGAATGTTCTCAAAGATGCATTGGTTCTGTAGTTAGGCATCGCTGTTGAATAGAATATGGTTGCGTGGGTGGGTGGGGCACAGCGTGGAGGCACCACGCACAGTTTGCTTGTAGTACAGATAATCAGGACTAAGTAAGAAAGAGGCAGGGTTGAATTTACACCCAGATAGAGTCCAAGACCTTGTCAAGTACCCTGCTTTGTTTACTCTATGAGCTTTTAAAAGTAAATAGAACTTGCTACTAGCAAACTAACTTGCAGCTCCAAGGATCTGGCAAAAGAATTGAACCAACTCATTGCTGAGACTTCATCGCTGATGGCTAAGAAGGGAAGCCAGTAACGTTTATTTACCTTTTTGAAAGGCATATTTTGCTGTAGAGCTTTGCTTTCAATCTGGAAGAATTTTTGGGCACAGCCCCTAAAACCTGTCCCGACTCTGCCATTTGTCTAGCCTCTGAACATCCAGAGATGATGCAGAGCCAGTGAATGTTAGAGGAGCACTTGCAGGATGTGGCATGTTGTTGGTCTTTGTGTTCTTGGTTTCTCAGGCTTGATGAAAATAAAGGTTTTGGTGGGGAGTGTTCCTCCCTCCAAGTAATTGTACTCATTGTGAAGATAACTTACAAAGCTCAGAATTAATCCTAATAAGAAACGAAAAAAGTACTAGGAGGTAGTTCAGTGATAGAGCATTTGTCTAGTAATGTCTCAGGTTTCATTTCCAGTACTGGCAAGAAAAAGTAAATTGTGAGTCTATATTTTTAAAAGTTTAAATTTTGTAGTTTTTTTGTGGTATGTTGTCTGTTGCAACTGAGCCCCACAGACCAGCAGCACTGCTGTCATCTTAGACCAGAGCGTTGTTACTAGTAATTTTACTGCAGACTTTGTAGTTATGAATCATAGTTGCATTTTGATAAGATTCCCCAGATGATCACATGCCCAGCAAAGTGGAGACTTAACCTGTCTATATCTGTTTTAGTGTTAAAAACCTCACACCAGTGCTAGCAATCAGCTCTTTACTGGTCATTCGTATCAGTAGTCAACCCCAAGGCTGAGACTTTTCTGGAGAAATTGTAAAAAGATTAAGAGGGTGGTATAATACATAAAAATTTATTAATTGGCATTCAGTAAATGTTAACTATCATCATTGCTAATTAATAGTCTGTGCCTCTAAAGACATGTGGCAGTGTCACCCCAAAATCATAATGACATATTTGAATTAAGTATAATTTACTCCCTGGTGTTATTTTTAATTGAGACATCATTTGATAATAAAATGAATCTAAATATTATTAAAATTAACCAGTGCATTTGCATAGATTATGTCTTTTAAAAGTGAAGCTCGATCTTAACCTCTTATTTGGGGAGAATGTTTATGGAGTTCGTACCAGACAATAAGTATACACTTTTTGTGGAAAAGGAATTGATTTAAACTATATCTTTCTCTTTATGAGTGTGAATTCTGTGAGGGCTTACTGGTTTTTAGCTCCCAGACACCACTCAATGAAATGCTTGTGGTTAATGTAGGCCTTTTGCTTGTATTTGTTGTTGCTGTGTATTTATATCAACTTAGTTGAAAGCAGAGTGTTGCTATTAGGATGGAGTGGGCATATTGTTACATACACCATGATATGGGGACGGCTTCGGATTGGATGAGACTTTTAAAATAATTGTAACAGTGGGTATCATTTGGCGCATGGTTACTCTTGTGATCACATTTTGTAGATTAGGAAATAAGGCACAAACACATATTTTATAGATTAGGAAACAAAGTTGGTCGAGTCTCGTGGCTAATGGATAGCAGACCTGGGATTTGGTTTCAGGGTTGTATTTTTCTGAACAGTTGGATCTGAGCGCAGAAGACCTCCAGACCAAGCCCAGTAGGCTATGGTTGAGTTTTCCCGTGCTGGAGCAACAGATTTAGAAAGGTTTCGATCTCCAGGGTGCATTGTGCTGTTCCTAGAAGGCAGGCTCCTTGTGATCATGGGCTCCTCACCTAACAGGCTTGCTGTCCTCTGTGAATTAGGCTTTGGGCCTTCTCTGAGGCATTTCGGTACTAGAGAGACCTTTCGGGAAGCGATGGATGCTTCACGTTCCCCTGTTGAACCTCTTTCTTGCCCGGGTGATTTGCTGACAGTGCATTTGCTTTGGACTTTTTGTAGCATAAAATCGATAGTAGGCAATGTTCAAATTAAAATTCTAGCTCTCCTAATCTTAAAATCATATCTGGCTTCCTTGATAGTAAAGTGTGGGTGGTTATGACTCATTGAACATTTTAAGAATTGTGTAGGTTAAGGGGTTAAAGTAATCATAGGTAATGCAAAGGCAAATTTGAGTATTTCCATCCTAGAGCTAGGTAATGGCAGATCAGTTTTTGTTGTTGTTTTCTTTTCCCTGAAGCAGTCTTACTATGCTCCTGGCTGGACTATAACTTGCTATGTAGCTCATAATGGCCTTGAAGTCAAGATCCTCCATGCCCAGCCTTCTGAAGTGCTGGAATTATAGGTGTGTACTGCCACGCCCGGTCCTAATTTTTTGTTTAATAGGAGCTTTGTCAGTTTTCCTCTGGAGCCAGTCACCACAGTCCCTCACCATTTATTGGAGAGTATGCTGGGGTGGGATAGTTAAAAAAAAAAAAAACAGAAAATGAAAAAAAATCACTGAATTTTTATTAAAATCCTGTGGGCTGGCGGCATAGTTTGGCTAGTAAAGTGCTTACCTAGCAGGCACAAGGCCCTGAGTTCAACTCCCCAGCACCACGTAAGCTGGTGTGGTGGTGCATATCTATAATCCCATGACTTGGGAGGCTGAGACAGCAGGATTGCTGTGAGTTTGAGACCAGCCTGAACTACATAGTAAATTCAGGTTCAGGACTAGTCTGGACTACAGAGCAAGCCAATGTTATAGATAGATAGATAGATAGACAGACAGGTAGATAGATAGATAGACAGACAGACAGGCAGATAAAAGCTGCAGCCCTGACAGATGACTGGCTGTAGGCTAAGCATAGAGGGTATTGGGTATTAGTCCCAAATCTTTCATCTGTGTTGGAGGGGTGAGTTCAAATAAGATTTATTTTGCTTAGATGTGGATTTCTATATCTGAAGAGCTGGTCAGAGACCTTGCACAGCTTGAACCAAAAATGACCCTTATCAAACCATGAAGTGTTCTGCTATATATATATATATATATATATATATATATATATATATATATAAAATTGAAGAAGTCTTTATGCTTCTGGCTCTGACCTATCCCTGAAGTCATAAGTGTTCACGCCTGTGATAGAGATGAAGTAGAGGATTGTACCACATGGGATTCTCAGCTCCATCAACATAATGTGAGTTCTTGTTGAGACCGTCCCATTTTCGGAACCCAGTGCCTTTGCGCTGAGCTATACTCTCAACTCTTTTTAAAATTTTATTTTGTGATGGGATCTTGCTTCAGTCACTCAGTTGCTCAGGCTGGGCTTAAAATTACTATCCAAAATTTGCCTCAGTCTCCCAGAGTGCTGGGGTTACATTCCACCAGGCCGGGCTCTTAAAGTTTTATGATGATGGAAAATAATAAAATTATCACATAAGACCTCATATAATGACATTAAGTGTAGAGTACACATCTGTTTTCCAAAACCAGATTAAGAGAGTTCAAGAAAAGAATATCACATACCAGTATTACTCATGAACACAGACACCAAAATCTTCCAACAAGATAACCAGAAAGTCAAATCCAGCAACGTATTTAAAGAATACTGTACTATAACAAATTGTGGTTTAAACCGGGAACAAAAGGCTGGTGCTATGTTGCAAATCAGTGGACATACTGTACCTTGTTGACGGCTTAAGGAAGAAAAAACATGATTGCAACCATCTATCAGGAGAAATTTTGACAAAACTTACTTGTGATAGATAAACACTATCAGCAAATTTGGAGAAGGAAATTTCCTCAGCCTGAAAAAGACTATATACAAAAAACCTATAACCAGTATCTCACTTAATGGGAAAGAATGAATCCTTTTCAAGATGGGGCAGAGGCAATGACTTCTACTCTTACCATTCATACTGGATGCTCTGATTGGTACAAAAAAAGTAAATAGAAGGCATATCAATCTGAAGAAAAAGTAAAATGCCCCTATTTGCAGGTAGCATGAATGTCTGTAGATAATCCCATGGGTGTCAATAAAATGTAAAACTAATAAGTGAGTTAGCAAGGTTGTAGGATATAAGATCAACATGTAAAATATTACATCTCTATAACCTAGCAATAAATAATTGGAAATTGAAATAAAAGCTCAATATCAGTTTAATATCTCTGAAAAGAATATACTGCCTAGACATAGATTTCCCAGAATATGTACAAGATTTGCATGCTGAAAACTCTACCAAGTCATTGGAGAAAGAAATCAAAGATGACCTGAATAAGTGGACAGATACATTGTGTTAAGGATTAGAGAAGACAGGTAAAGTAGCAGCTGTCCATATGTGACTGGTAGTTTTAGCACAATCCCCAAATCAGCATAAATTTGTGTAGGAAAAAAATTGATTCTAAAATTTGTATGAAAGTCAAATTATCCAAGTAATGGAATGGTGATGAATTATGCTCCAGGGAGAAGGAATGGCATCAACAGTGTGCACATATGGGAGCAAGGGAGCAGGAAAGAGAGAGAGAGAGAGAGAGGGAGGGAGGGAGGGAGAGAGAGAGAGATATGTGTGTGTTAGGTGTTTTCTGAGAGTATGGACTTTGTGTCTCTTATCAGCCATAAGTCTCATATCAGCCCCTTTTACAAGTTGCTTGTTCCTATCGGGCCAACACAGATGTCCTTGCTTGTAAATTGGTGGTGTGATCCTACGCCTGTGCCAGTGAGCCTCCCCAAAGGTCAGCGCCGCTTGTTTACCACATCAGAACCCACTGGTGCTTGCTGTAGTCTGGGTATTGGAGCCTCCCCCCCACCAAATTCAAATATTAGAGCCTGATATCTGGTGTGGCAGTGTTAGGAGGTGGGGCCTTTTCCCTCCCCAAGCTGTGCTTTCTATTTACGTATACTTGTGGTGCATGTTGATTATCTTGGACTTGGGGAATTGGTGCTACACATGTCTGTCTCAGTCAGCTTTACTTCCTTTTTGTCTTCCCACCCTCCCTTCCTTCTTCACCCCCTCCGTTTCCTCTTTCTAGGAAATCCATCTCCGTGTCTTCTGCCATTGCTCTTCTACTTGTTGCTCTTTTAGTTATGTCTGCTCTGGGTTTCTCATATCAGAGAAGCCATACAGAGTTCATCCTTCTGTTTCTGATTTATTTCACTAAGCATGATGGTCTCAAGGTGTGTCCGTTTTCCTACAAATAACTCAAATTTGTCTTTCTTTGTCTTTCACAATGTACTCCATTGTGTATATATGCGCCAACGTTTCTTCATCCATTTATCTGTTGATGGACATAATGGCTGTTTCCAGGATTTAGCTAGTCTGAGTTGTGCGGCTATGGACTTGAGTGTGTATGTATTACTCTTCTGTGATGACTTTTTTTGGGGAAGAAGAGGTATAGCTGGGTAAAATGGAAGATCTATTTTCAACTTTTTGAGGAATCACCATACTCATTTCCATAGTGATTATAACATTTTACAGTACCACCAACAATGTAGAAGAGTTCCTTCCTCCCTTGCCAGCATTTGTTGTTTCTTATGTTCTTAATGATAACTGTTTTTACAGAATAGGATGGATTCTGTGTGGTTTTGATTTGCAATTCTCTAAAGGATGAAGATACTGAACTCCTTATTTTTTTCTCTCTTTCTTTATTTCTCTCTTTTCCTTTCTTTCTTTCTTTCTCTCTTTCTCTCTTTTTTTCTGTCTTTCTCTCTTTTCAAGACAGGATCTCACTCTTCAGTCCAAACTGGTCTTGAACTACTGTGTAGCCCAGGCTAGTGTTGAACTCAAGTCAGTCCTCCTGCCTTAGCCTCCTGAGTGCTTGGATTACAGGCATGCACCATCACCCCCGGTTTATGTGGTGCAGAGGAATTGAACCCAGGGCCTTGCACCTGCTAGACGAGCACACTGACTGCTGTGCTATTCCTCCAGCCTCACTTATTTATTTGCCATTTGTATTTCTGAGAAGAGTCTCTGTCTGTTCATTTCAATTATGCATCTTTTGATTGGGTCTTTTATTTTTTGGAATCTAATTTTTTTTGGTTCTTTGTACATTCTAGATATTAGTATGAGGTGGAGCCTTTTGTAAAGAGATTTAAGTCATGAGGGCTCAGTTCTCATTATTAGGGTCAGTACCCGTGAGAGAGGCTGAACGGACTGTCTTCACCTCTCCAGCCTTTCAAGACACAAAAGTGGCCTCTGAGCAGTCAACAGACACAGAGCCTACTGCCACCTTGATTTTGGACTTTCTGCCCCTTGAGCTATGAGCAGTAAATTTCTATTGTTTATATACACCCAGCCTAAGGAAATTTGTGACAGCAGCCCAAGTACACTGGGATAGCAGTGTAGACAATCTCTGAAATAATACAATTTGGGAGGCTGAGTAGCAAAGGAGACTTTTTTTACTATATAATTTTTCAAGCCTTTTGATTTTTTTTTTTTCTGAGACAGTGTCTTGTTCTCTAGGCGAAGTTGGTCCTGAACTCACTATGTAGCCCACATTAGCCTTACACTCAGGGCAATTCTTCTGCCTCTGCCTGTGGACTGCTGGAATTCCAGGTGTGCACCACCATGCCCAGCTTATTATGGTGCTGGAAAGTTGAATTCAGAGTCCTGACCTTGCTGCACAAGTGCTTTAACCACTGAGCTGTTTCTCAGGTCCCATGCCTTTTGAATTTTGTACCTCATACAAATACCTTCTATTCAGAAATAACTAAACTGTTAGCTTTTACTAGCTCTGGATATATATTAGCTTTAAAACTAATGTGTGACCATAATCTTTAATTCACTTTTTACTGCTTTCCTTACTTTCTGATTTGGAAGCCCTTGGAGAATGATTTAGATAATATAGACCACTTGAACAAACTTGAAGCCTGAAAATAATTTTCAATATGTTATCCTGTTAAAAAAAAAACAAGTATTCTAAACTGGGTATGATGGCACATACCTTTAATACTAGCAGATGGGGAGTGGAGGTAGAGGGTCAAGAGTTAGAGGCTGGCCTGGGCTACAGAGCAGGACCCTGCCTTGGAAGAAGGAAGGAAGGAGGCAGGCAGAAAAGAAACAAGCAGGCGAGTTGGCTGGAGATAGAATTCAATGGGAGAGTAACCCGGGTTGGGCCCCCAGCCTCACAAGCACTAAGCAAAACAAAAAACAGCTATTCTGCACGGTAACTAGTACTTAATACATTTTTTGGTGCTAATGGAAACTTTCCATTTGAAACGAATTTACCTCCCACTTTATTTATTAATGGTCAAAATGTTATGACATTTAAGAAAATTAGGAAAAAAATCATCTTAGTATGACAGATTCAGATAAAAATAATTTTGGAATATTTTCTTTCCAGAGATTGTGTAGAGTCCCAGTTCTTTCAAGTTTTTGGTATTAAGAAGACTATATCACTAAGGCCAGCCTGGGCTCCATAGTGAGTTCAGGACCAACCTGGGCTACAGAGTGAAACCCTGTATCAAAACAAAACAAAACAGAAAAAGACTATCTCAGTAACTGTCCTCATGAGTAGAGAGCTGAATTCTCTTCAGTTGTTACTTTGTTGTTGGTGTTAAATCTCAAGAAGCACTTCTGTTACATCAGTGGCCATGCCATCACATTTCTGAACATTAAAAAAAAAAAAAATGCAGACTCCAAGCACATTTCCCCTTTCCCCACCATGCCTGAAGGCCTCAGTGTATCCCAGGTCTCCAGTGCACGTACCCACAACGGAGACAATGCAGGTGCGGGGGACGAGGACCAAATAAATTCTTCCTTGACATCTCTGGAGGACCTTTGTTCTTTGTTCAGAATTGGCCAGCTTCTTTCTACATGGACTCTGGAGGGTGCCAGAAGGTGAGCACAGGACATTTGCATACTCCTCCTGAGTCCTGTATGCTTCTTTCTCACTAGTGTGAATGCTGCTTGATTTTTGGAGAGAGCGTCTTCCAGAAGCTCCTGTGTGGGAACCATAACTCCTTAATACAGCTGTGCTGAGAGTTGGGGCCGATGGATGGTGTCTGGGTCGTGTGTATAGGGCTGTCATGATTGGGTTAATGGCTTTCTCCTAAGACCGAGTTTTCATTCTTGCAGGATTAGTTACCCGGAGGGTGGGTTGCTATACAGCAAGGCCGCCCAGGGTATTCTTTTTCTTCTGTATACGGCTACTTGCCTGGCTGCTTTCCGCCATGGGTTAAAGCAGTACATGGCTCTCTAGAAGCCAGTTACTAGAACCATGCTTTCGGCCTTGCCCCCAGAACTGTGAGCCAAAAGAAACCTATTTCCTTTATAAATTACCCAGTCTCAGGCAATCTGTTCCAGCCACAGAAAGCAGAGAAAGACTGAGACCACTTGAGTGCCCAAGAAGAACCTACGTCCAGCCTAAACATTGTGCTGGACGCACCGTAGCTGGCCCCAGGTTAGAGTCATCCCGTTGGGAAGGAGGTGTTTATGGCAGCTGTGGCTGATTTCCCACCCCCCACAGCCCCACTGAACCTTCCCAAGCTATTGAAATATCTTGGCGATAACAGTATTTATTGTATAGTTATTTCAGAAAGTAACCCTTACAAATTCTTTTGTAGGATGATGTCAGATTTCTTTGGAAAAGTAAAATGACTTGTTAGAGATAGAGCAAGGGCAGAGGGCCTATGGTAGTGACCACAGGTGATCAGTTTTACTGGGCAGACCTAATTTCCTCTGTTGCTTCATCGGACTGTAAGTCTATCCTAAGTTTTAAAACATTATTTTATTTTAAGGTCTGTGGTATCCCAGGTATTGAATTATAACAGTTCATATAAGTTATACCTGTAGTCATAGTACATCTTGATATTGTTGTTGAATAAGATTATTCCCACGATGGAGCTGGAGGAATGGCTCAGTGGTTATTAAAGCACTTGTCTGGCAAGCACTAACAAGCACTAAGTACCCGAGTTTGATTTCACAGCACCACATAAGCTGGGTGTGATGGCACACGCCTGTAATCCCAGCACTTGGGAGGCTGAGGCAGGAGGATTGCTGTGAGTCCAAGGCCAGCATGGGCCCCATAGTGAGTTCAGGACCAGCCTGGGCTACAAAGCAAAACCCTGTCTCAAAAAAAAAAAAAAAAAAAAAGAAAGAAAGAAAGAAAGAAAGAAAAAAGAAAAGAAAAGAAAAGAAAAAAACAGGATTATTCCTGGGGGACAGGCTGTGTGTGTAGGAGAAGTAAAAAGCAGGGCAAGAGGAGATCGGGTTTGGACTTCTGAGCAAGGTGGGACTTGACAGGACCAGGCCCCAAGAACATGGCCTGGAGAGATGGTCAGTAGGGAGCACGGACTCCCCTGTCCTGGGGTTGCTGCTGCGTCCCAGGAGGCAGCCAAGGGCCAGCACAGGCTTTGAACTCAGGCGGGCTGCAGTGGCGCACGTCTGTAGTCCCAGCTGTTCAAAAGACTATGGCAGAAGGCTGTGCGAGTTTTAGTCCATCTGCGCAATTTGGGAAGACCCCAACTCTAAGTTAACAAATGTTCAACCCAGTGTAGAGGGGTGCAGGGCTCTGGAGTGAGGGTGCATCTGGCCGAAAGTGAAGTAAGAGTAGAAAGGTACAGAATTTAGAAAGTAGCTCCTCTTTGGGGAAAGATTTTGCTTTTATATGGAAACTGGCCTATTTTTAAGCAGCTTAACTTTTGGGAGGCTACAGAAGATTGAACTCAAGACCTTCTAGCTGAGCTATATTTCTAGCCCATTTTTATGTTGAGACAGGGTCTTGTTAAGTTGCCTATTTGCCCAGGGTGGGCTCAGACTTGCTATCCTCCTGCCTCAGCTTCTCAGAGTGGTGGGAATTTAGACATGCACCATTATACTCACAGTTTGACGATGATGACCACCTCCTCCTCCTCCTCCTCCTCCTCCTCCTCCTCCTCCTCCTCCTCTTCTTCTTCTTCTTCTTCTTCTTCTTCTTCTTCTTCTTCTTCTTCTTCTGTTCTTTCTTGAGACAGGGTCTCGCTACGTAGCCCAAGCTGGTCCTGAACTCACTGTAGTCTAGGCTGGCCTTCAGCTCAAGGCAATTCTCCTGCCTCAGCCTCCCAAATGCTGGGATTACAGGTGCGTACCACCATGCCTGGCTTTTATGTAATGCTGGAAGTTGAACTCAGGGCTTTCAACTTGCAACACAAGTGCTTTAACTAGACTCTGTGCCATTCCACCAGCGGATGGGGAGAATTTTTGTATGAAAAATTCTTTGTTCAAGGGGAGCTTGTCTTTCATCCCAGCGAGCCTCATGTAGGATCTTATCCTCTTACACAGAATGAAGGGATTTGCCATTGGTTTTCAGAATGAAGTCTCATGAGTTCCCTCAAGTTTATTAAGAAAGTAATAGGGGGCTTCAGGGGACATAGCTCAGTGATAAGACTGCTTTCCTAGCATGCACAAGTTCCTGAGTTAGATTCCCCAGAATTATATAAAAATTAGTTAACCATGGTGGTACATACCTATAATCCCAGGACTCTGGAGGGAGGCTGAGGCAGGAGAAATGTTGTGAGTTCACAGTTAGCCTAGTCTGCATAGCAAGTTGAGGATCAGTCTGGACTATGGAGCAAGATTCTGTCTGGGGAGAAAAAAAAGTAATGGAGGATTGAGAGTCAGAATAGGGTGGCTGAGTACCCCATCTCTTAAAAAGTCTAATATAAACTGTGTTAAGCAGAAGAAGGCAGTTTCCTTTGGAATTTTATAGTACTGATTACTCATATTAATCAGAAGCTTTTGTAGACATTTTTTTTTTTTTTGCGGGATTAAACCCAGGACCTTACTTACCCTAGGCAAGGGCTCTGCCACTGAGTACATCCCAGCCCTTGGTTAACACTTTGATTAATACACCCTACCTTAATCTTGACACTTGGGGTTAGTAGGTCCATTCCTTGCCCACTTTCCACGGATGCCCACCTGGCTGTGGTCCTTAAGTCCTTGCTCAGGAGTGACCTTCCCCTTGCACCCTCTCTGCAGCAGGTCACTTCCTATTCCCCCCACTCTTATTCCCTTACCCTGTTTTTTTCTTCTTCTTTTTGAAGACAGGGTTTTGCTTTGTAGTCCAGGCTGATCCTAAACTTACTGTGGAAACCAGGCTGGCCTCAAACTCACGGTAATTCTTCCTGCCTCAGCCTCCTGAGTGCTGTGATTACAGGTGTCACTGTGTCTGACAATTATGTGATGCTGGAGGATTGAACAGGCCTTACACTTCCTAGGCAAGTGCTCTGATCGCTGAGCTATGCCCCTAGTTTCTCTTTATTCTTCTTTGTGGGTCAGCTCCATGAGAGCAGAGACTTTGGGCTCACATTCTTTGCTGCTTGTGTCCTCAGTGTCTAAAACAATAAGGCAGCTGACTTAAACAGTAGTGCATATGTACATACGTACACACACATAAGTTTGATAAAGAAAAAACCAGTAGATTATTACTTAAGATAGTAAGATTAAGTTATTTGAAAACATGGTGTCCACAAGGGAAAAATAATATATATTTATAAATAAATAAACTCCTGTCCTGTGTTTTAAGTGGAAAATACGGGGTACAAGTATGGAAATAAAATGCCATCAAAATGACTTTTTATTTTTCAACTTTTTAACAAAGAGTATCTGCTCCTGCTAGGGAACAGAAGCTTTTGCTTAGGAGACAGATTTTTGTAAAAATGGGGGAAACTCTAGGAAGCTTTGCCAAGCTTTGTGCTTAGAAAAGTGTAAAATGAAAAGTGGAACTGGGCCATTATTGTTGATGTTGTCTGCTTTCTAATGGACATCCTCAGAGAGAGTTTTTCCTGTCTGTCAATTCAGTATCTTTCGAGAGCCCTTAGAGTAAAATACTAGAGACCGCATGTAATGAATGCTCCAGCCGGGGACTAGGGCTTAGCATCGCAGCGGCTGTGATTAGGAGTGAGGACCACTGGGTCCATGAGGCCTGGTGGGGTAAGGGGCCAGCCCCAGCAGGCCATGAGGAAGTGTCTAGAGTGTTGGCTTTGGGGACTGGGGATGTGGGTCAGTGGGAGAGCACTTGCCTGGTGTGAGAGGCTTGGAGTTAAGAACCCCAGTGCTGGGGGGAAAAAAACCTTCACAGGGGGAAGAAAAAGCCTTCATAGAAGATATCTCTGAAAATTTCAAAATTGGGAACTAAATGACTAGCAAACACTTACCATGTTGAGTTTAGTCAAACTGTGGATGGTTCTGGATCATTCCTTCACTGCCACTGTGATTCGATGAGGGCGCAATGGAAGCCTTCATTTTTGTGGTTTCCCGTTTATTTCAGCATAGCTATGAAAAACAGTTTAAGGCTCAATGATTTCAGTGCCAGTGGAAAAAAAAAAAGAAAAATAAAAAACAAACCCAAGAACAATGACTCTTCCAGTGATGGTTCTCTCAGTCATTTTCAGGCCAGACCTTATAAATATGTATCATTTGAGATTAGGAGCTAGCTAATCTGTTTAAGAATTAGATAACATCAATAACTAGAATTTGGTAAAAAATCATAACATATCTGACACCCTTTAAATAATCTCTACTTTCTTATAATTGAGTCCACAGGCCGGTTCAGGTATTTGAACTCAGCAGGAAGTTGTAGCTGGTGGCAGTGGAGAGGGGGACATGAAAACGGAGACTCGGTCAGCCTCCCCTTGGTCCACGGTCTTCTGAGGTTGGAGAATTACAAACTTGGGGAGACATTACCCCTGTAAACAGCAGTATTCCTGCCCACCTTAAACTTAGGTTTGTTGAGGTTTTTTCCCCCTGTGTGGGGAAATTAAACCCAGCGTTCTTGGACTGAGTACATCCCCAGGCCCTGCTTATTATTTATTTATGTATTTATTTATTTATTTATTTATTTATTGTGGTACTGGGGATGAAACTTAGGACTTTTATACTGAGCTACATCCTCACTTTGCTTTTTTACTTTTAGTTTGAGACAGGCTTTTGCTAAATTGTTAAGTTTCTCAGGCTGGGCTCGAATTTATGCTCCTGTTTTCTCAGCCACCTGTAGTTCTGGAATTGAAGGATACTTTTTAAAAAGATAAGATGACTCAGCAGATAATAAATAGTTTTATTAATGAAGTTACCCCTAAGATGTTGCAGCCTGCTCCGTGGAGAACTCAGAGCAGATTTCTCACACACTCAATGAAATGAACTTTAAACAGATTCAGCTGTATCCTAAGAGTGACCCATTGTCTCCCCAGGACAGCAGTTACCTGTCTGAGTAGGAATTATTATTGTATCACTATATGTACAATTTAACAGAGTTGTAGAATAGGAGGAAGACACAAAAGGCACCAGTTACATAGTATCAGAACTTAGGAAGTTAGATTTTAACAAGGCCTGGTTTTCCATTGAAGCTCTTCAGTGACCTTTTTGGTCTGTTTGAATCTTTCAGTGTATCCTGAGATGGAAACTCAGGGAAGGGGCTGAGTCGGCTGGATTTTTAATCCAAGCCAAGTACATTAGACCCTCCTGATTTCATCTATGCCTTTATCCTCTCCACAGCTCCTCCAGAATTAGGACATCTGCGTTGCTGGATGAGTATCCTTTATGGCCTCTGGCTGCCCGCTCCAGATGTCTCTGCTTTTCTTATCTTTCCCTGGCCACTTTCCTTCAGAGAAGTAGATCTTGATCGCTTGCACTTAGAACAAACCTGTTTGGCCTTTCAGGGTCACAGGGTTAGGAGTACAGGTGGGAGGATTACCTGCCACTGGAGGGTTAAGTGGAAGGCCTCGGAGGGAACGTGGCTGTCAGGAGAATGAGGTGAATGGGAACTGCGATTTGGCTGTGAGGGCTTCCAGCAACGTCCTGGTCCTGGTCCCGTCCCTCCTCCTTTCAGGTTCTTTCCACATAAGCAGGCCACCTCAGCTTGTTGGCTGGAAGCTTCTTGCAAACCGACAGTAGCGCACTGCTGCTGCATGGCTGCTCCAGCCTCCGCCCAGCAGGGGAGCCTGGGAAGTGAGTGGGCTGCCGTGGAGCAGAGCCCATGTCCCTTTTCCTGTGGATCCTGCTGTCTTCCCTCACTGGTTCTTTGCCTTGATTTTTTATTTTCTTTTTTTGGGTGCCATTGGTTGGCTATGTTCCCAGCCCTTTTTAAAAAATTTGAGACAAGTTCTTGCTAAGTTACCAGACTGAGCTCAAACTTGCCATCCTTCTGCCTCAGCCTCTTAGAGTGCTGGGAGTAGAGGCGTGCACCACCATGCCAGCCTCTTTGCCTTAGCTGGTGCTCAGTGTCCCATGATGTCTTATGATGAAGCCCTGGCTTGAATTCAGTGTAGTCCTCTCCCTGGACACTGGCTCTCTAGACAGATTCGGATAATTAGGTAATAAAAACAGCTGATTCATGGTGAAGGTGACAACATGGTACCACTCAGTCACGGAGATTATACCAGCCCTTCAGGAGGCTGAGGCAGGTGGATCACAAGTTTGAGTCCAGACTAAGCAACTTAGTGTGATTCCATTTCAAAATAAAAGGGTCTGGGGATTTGCTCAGTGTGATGGTCCTGGGTTTGCTCCCCTGTACCCATTGGTTTGGCAGGATGTGAGGAGACAGAAAGTAAAGAAGAAAAGAAAAGGGGTTCAAGTTAGCTCAGAACAGAAACTTGTAATCTTGCTGCTATCTATACCTACTGATGAGTAGGGAATCTGACCCTAGAGAAGTTGTGGCTTGCCGGTGGCCACCCATTTGGTTGGTGGCCTGTAGCCTGGGCCTCATGCAGGTGTTCTTTTTCCTGGTCTAGGGTAAAGTTTTGGTCCTTTCCTTTCTGTGAAGCTGGATATAGGACAGTTTTACATATTCTGATTTTCTTTTATTTTGTGTTAGGGATTGAGGTCAGACTCACTTTTGTGTTACAGATTGCACAGACTCAGAAAGTGCTATACCACTGAGCTACATCTCCAACCCTTGATAGTCATTCATTATGTGTTGGGGGGAGAGCAATGAAAATGGAGTAGCCTAGGAAACACCATATATGATGAGTCATATCTCTCTCTGTGATGTTTTGTTTAAAGGGCATGTGTTGATCCAGCCCAGGCGGGTTGCCCAGATGAGCAGGCAGCCTCAGGGAGGGTAAACCTAAGAGTTTGGGTTAACTAATCCTCAGTGTGGTGGATGGAATTTTACCTTTTAATCCCCTTATTTTTATGCCAGTGAAATGAAAGGCTATTCTACCAGCAAATGTACCCATATTCCACAGAATGCGATTGTGAAGGTGAAACTTGGGAAGCAGGCCCCCTTTTGCTGCAGGTGAGGCATTGATGTTGTGCGTGATCCTAAGAGTATGACGAGGGTGGTGGTGGCAATGATCATGTTGCGGTGGTCCTTCTGATCAGGTGGCTGGACAGTTGCTACGAATGCCCATGCCTTGTGCCCATAGCCCTCACCTGACACTTGGGGAAGGCGCCACCTACTGATCTGGACTGGTGGCCCAGGCCCTGCCAAGCTAGGCAGGGGAGGGAGCCCACGAGAGATGGCTGATTGCCAAATTGAAGGAAGACTGAGGGGAGTAATTTGTGGAACACGTACTTTGTGTCCAGCTCTGGAATTTTGTAGATATTTTAAAAAGTTTTTATTTAATGTAATTAAAGAATTAATTTTTTACAGGGTCTTACTCTGTGAGTTCAGGCTGGTTCTGAACTCATTAACCCAGGCTGGTCTCTAATTCAAGGCAGTCTGCCTGCCCCAGCTTCCCAAGTGCTGGGATTATACATGTGTGCCACCATGCCCGGTTTGTGTGGTGCTGGGGAATTCAACTCAGAGCCTTGCTAGGCAAGCACTAATCTCTGTGCTATTACTTCAGCCCTAGTTTTAAATTTTTAATTTATTTTAATTACTTAATTTTTGAGACAAGGTCTCGCTCCATAGCCCAGGCTGGTCCTGAATTCACTGCTGTAGCCCAGGCTGGCCTTGTACTCGGGGTTACAGGCGAGTGCCACCATGCCCAGCTTTATGTCGTGCTGGGGAATTGAACTCAGGGCCTTGCCCTTGTAAGGCAAGCACTTTAACCACTGTGCCATTCCTCCAGCCCCAGTTTTTTTGAAAACAAATTATAAAATCTATCATTGGTCTCAAACCTGATAAGTCTAAATGAGAACAAAGTTAAAACTAACAATTCTGTCTGCAGTGTACTTAATAATTAACTTACCAAATACAGAATTTAGACTTAGTGGTTTAGTAATTTTATTGTCAAGAAAAGTAAAGAAAATCCTCAACATCTTCTATAAGTCAGTGGTATTTAAGGCTGGTACCATTGGGCCGGTTGTGCCCTGAACAGTTGGTACTGCTGTAGGAAGGAGGGCAGCTGTAATCCTTTGCTAATCTCCATGTCCTGATGCTGAGTTGTGACCCTTGGGGTGAAAGGTTGCCTTCTCCCACAGTTCATCAGGCCAGGGGTGGTACTTTTAGTTTGTTATTCGCTGGCAACTCAGCTCCCATCCCAACCTGTGCCTGTGTCTAATTGGCACAAAGTTGCCATGTAGAGCACTGTATATCTTGGTGATTTAATTGGGAAACTTTATAAATGCAGCTTAGTCGTGATGTTAAGCTAGATAGGAGAGTGGATTTTATTTTAATGATTTTATTTCATTTCCTTTTTTTTTTTTTTCCCTGTGGTACTGGGCATTGAACCCAGGAACTTACCCTGAGCTACATCCCCAGTTTTTTTGTGTTTTATTTTGAGACAGGGTCTCACTAAGTCACTCTTGTGATTTGGATCTGGACTTTCCCCCAAAAGCCACATATACCCTATGGATATTGTGTATTCTTGGGAGGTGGGGCCTGGCTGGAAGGGGTGGATGCTTGGAGTTGACCTGGAGGGGCATGTGCTGGTTCCTCCCTTTCTTCCAGACTAGGTTTGGTGTTCTGCCATGCTATGAGGAGCTCTGTCTCCAGCTCTGGTCCTGGACCTTCATAAGCCCTGCCATGTGATTCCACCAGTTTCTAGCCACCCACCTGTGGAATAGACTATGACTTCCTGAAACTATGAGCTAAATATTATAAATCTTTCCTCCCTCTAGTTGTGTATGTTGGGTGTTTTGTCAGAGTAGGGAAAAAGTAACTAAGGCAATCACTAAGTTACCCATGCTGGATTCAAATTTGCCATCCTCCTGCATCAGCTTCCCAGAGTGCTGGGATTTATAAGCCTGCACTAGCAGGCCTGGTGAGAGTGAATTTTAAACTAAGGAAAAAATAAAAGCTTTAGGTATTTTTTAAGATACAGTATTTAAAAGAGCTCATACTTGCTGCAATTATAAATTCTCAGACCTTATGAATATCTGTGAAACAAGTGATGATGTGTGATGGTGGTAGGGTAGGTGCAGAGAGCCAGGTAGAGTCCCCACCGGTGCTTCCTGCCTGGGTGTGCATAGGAGAGGCCTTTGCCAGTGACCGTCTGCTCCTGAGGCTATGTCCTGTTGTTGATCAGCACCAGGTTGCCAGGGACAGGTACATGGGTTCCTTTGGTTTTGCCATAGGACCCACTGGTAAACCAGCCTTCAAGGGAACCCTGGCAGGGCCCGCCAACTGGACCTGACCAATCAGGGTTTACTTGGGTTGTGGCTTTTGCCCAGCTGTGCTCTAGCCGTGCTTTGTCCTGATCAGGGCCACCAAGCGCTTTCTCCTCCACCAGCTAGTCCAGCTTCTGAGAGGCGTCTGTTCTTCAGGCTTGTCTGGTAGGGCTTGTGAGTGCCAGCTGCCTCGGTCTGAGAACTTGGGGCAAAACCTGGGTGATGGAAAGAGAGACATAGTCCCACTGTGGAGGGCAGTACAAGGCACTGGCTTAGGGAGCTGAGAAGTGGCTGTCACTGGCCTGAAAATCCCAGTGCAGACCAATGCAAAGGAGGGTTAGTGGTCTGATAAATGGAGGCCTTGTGTGGTTGCTGCCAGGAAGAGAACATGGGCTGAGGAGAATGCTGTACTTTAAAGTGAGCACACTGTAAGAGGTGCGTGTGAGAAGCCGCTGCCTAGCTTGCTAGCTGTAGGAAACACGGTTTCTTGCTTTAAATGAAGCAGCGTTAAGAGGCCCTGTGGAACAAACCATATTGCAGTTAATAGAGACACATAACTAAAGTACAGTTGTGAGGATCTCTAGTGGATGTGTATAGACATTCCCCATTTTACAAAAGTGTAACCTTCCAAACAGTTTTCTCTCTCTCTCTCTCTTTTTGAGACAGAGTCTTGCTCAGGCTCAGGCTGGTCCTGAACTCACTGTGTAGCCCAAGCTGGCCTCAAACACATGCCAATCCTCCTGCCTCAGCCTCTTGAGTGATTACAGGCATGCACTACCATGCCCAGCTCCAAATTACTCTTTTTTTTATCACAAACTTGCAATAGTATAGTAGATACATGCAATTGAGAAATCGGTGCACACACCAGTTAATCGTGAACATTTTTACTTCCTCTCCTCTTTTCCTGCTTTTTCGCTGTCCTGGCCCTTTTGCTCTTCCACAGCTTCCTACCGTTACTCCCTATATCCCACCATTATTCCTTTTGTTCCCCTAGAGCAACTCCTAAGAATTAGAACATCAACAATCATATTTTTTTTTTTTTTTTGGAGACAGGGTCTTGCTGTGTAGTTCAGGCTGGTCTTGAACTCATTTTGGTCTCCTGCCTCAGCCTCCGGAGTCCTGGGATATGAGGGATATGCCATCATGCTTGGCTTGCAAAGAATGTTTACGCACAGTTGTTGTGACATTGTGAACTTGTTTATGCCCTATTCTGGTAGATGATGGTGTCAAATCTCCCTCTCTGGTCAGCTTGCGCTCTCTGATGCTAACCTGCTGTTGGAAGCGCAGTCCTGTAGACCATTTGCCTGGCTGTCTGGGCGGCACTTTCCCAGCTAGGCTACGTCAGAGGTGCTTGGTGCCCCTGGCTCAGGTGTCCATCTGCAGTGTAGGTGACGTCTCAGGCTCCTGAGTGTGACACCCTGTCTGAGTTCACTTTTCACAGGCTGAGTGGGAAAGTGTAAGGGGAGGGGAGTGAAGGATCAGCTCCAGGATGGGTCCAGGAACACAGGGTTTCCGTTCCTCTCTTGCCTCCCCTCTACTCTTTCCCTCAAAACTCTTACGGGTTTTGTGGTCTCTTCTAGGCCCACCCCTGTCCTTATTTCCTCTCAGGAGCTATTTTCTCCCTTCCTTCCTTCCATGCTTCCTTCCCTTTTTCTGCCTGTTGCTTTCTTTCTGTCCTGCTGTCTTCTTGTGGTACTAGGGCTCAAGGCTAGGACCTTCACGCTGAACTACATCCCCAGCCCATTTTTATTTTTGAAATTGAGACAGGGTCTCCCTAAGTTGCTGAGTTTGAGGCTGGGCTTGAACTTGGGGTCCTCCTGCCTCAGCCTCCCAGAGTGCTAGGATTGCATACCTGTACCACTAGGCCTAGCCCGTTCTTGGGCTTTACCCTCACTGACACGCCTACCTCCAGCTGGCAGGTTTCTTCCCCTTTTTTGTGCTGAGGTTTTTCCCCTGTTACCACTTCTCTGGAGAAGCCTTCCCTTTTCTGTTCTTCCTGCTCCAGCCACACATCTGGTGAGTGTCTTTGGGGAATCTGGTGCTGGACAAAGCTTCCAAAGCTTCTTTATGTCAAGCTCCCCACAGTTAAAGTCATATGGATGTTTATCTGTAACATAAAATTACATTTTTAACTTGAATGTATTTTTAAGGATGGGACAAACCTTATTTTTGATCATAAAAAGTATTTTTTTGCTGTTGTCCTTATTTTTTTAAAAAATCAGAGTGTTGTTAAAAAATGTAAAGGTAAAAATTGCTAATATTCTCATCAGATGGACAGGACAACCACTGCTAATAATTAGGTATACATTGTTCTAGGCTTCTTCCTGTGCATGTAAATTCACAGAAGTGGGATGTTCTAAATTCAGTTCGTAAGTCACCTTTGGGTATGACACTGATTGATTTTTGACGTCATAAAAATGGATGTATGTGATTGCGTTTAGTAAGATTTAATGGAAAGACGGAAGGCATGTGAGAGCACAAATTGTACACGTGCTGCAAATGTCTCCACAGTCGCTTGGTCTCGTGCACAGCCACGCTGGTTGGCCCAGTCCAACACAGTCTGTCTGGCATTGTTTTGGTTGCCATTGTAGAAACTGGACTTTCGTTTCATGATTGAGTGGCAACATTGAAGACTTTGTTCCAGAAGAAATCATTGAAGCTAATTTAGAATTTATTATTTTGTGACTTTTGTACTAAATCTAGGGAATGTACTTTTCTTTTTGAGAACGTAAAAGAAAACTAGCAAAAGCTGACACTGTGAGCACAGGTCAAGGATGTTAGTAGTCTCCATTGCTCCGGTTCTTAAAGAAGTAGTATACAGTGAATTGATTGACCATTTTTGGTGTACAGTTCACATACTGTGAGTTCACATACACTCACATGTGCACACGTACACAAACACATGCACACACACACACATACATATACACACTTCAGTGAGCCACTGTGGTGGTTAAGATACAGTGCAGCTTCTCGACTTGCAACACTTCTTAATAGTTTGACCCAACCCTTGACAACCAGTCATCTGTTTCTCATGACAGTTTTATCTTTTCGGGAATGCCATAAAAGTAATCATAGAATATGTATTTTTGAGATGGTCTTTCATTGATACGATGCATCTGAGAGTCATTAGGGTGGCTTTCGTCAGTAGTTTCTTATTGTTCCCAGGTAGTTTTCCATTGTGGATATGCATATTCTTTTGCTAATTGTCTCTCTTCCGCCTTCCTTCCTTTTCCATTAGCAAAATGATCTCACTATGTTGATGAGACTGACCCTGAACTCCTGGGCTCACACTATCCTCCTGCCTCAGCCTCCCAAATAACTGGGACTGTAGGTACCTGACTATGCTTCAGTTTCTTTATTCATTCACCTGTTGAGGAACATTTGAATTATTTGCAATTTTTGATGATTATGAATGAGGCACTATATTCATGTACTGTTTTATGTATGTGTAGTTTTTCTTTCGCTGGAGTTAATACCTAGTTGTAGGGCTAGAGGAACAACTCAGTGGTTAAACACTTGCCTCACAAGCACAATCAGGGCCCTGGATTTGATTCCCCAGCACCAAATAACCTGGGTGTTGTGGTGTATACTATAATCCCAGAACTCAGGATGCTGAGGCAGGAGGATTACTTTGAGTTCTAGGCTAGCCTGGGCTGCATTGGGAGTTCATCACTAGTCTGGACTGCAGTGCGAGTTCCTCTCACTCATTAAAAAAAAAATACTAGGAGTAGATTGGTTCCCCCCGCCCCCCTTTTCTTTTGAGACAGGGTCTCACTGTATAGTCCAGGCTGGTCCTAAACTCACTATAGAGCCCAGGATGACTTTGAACTCATGTTGATCTTCTTACTTCAGCCTCCCAGGTGCTGGGATTATAGGCATGCACTACTACACCGGTGCAAGAATAGATTGCTGGGTCATAGGGTATGGGGAAGGTTAACTGTTTAAAAAATGGATAAGTGATGTTGCCTAGTGGCTCTCCTGTTTTGCATTCCCACAGCCGTCTTTGAGAGCTCTGGCTGCTCTGGTAAGCATTCGCCTCTGTGTGTGTGCGAGTGTGTGCGTTTAAGCCATGTGGTATCTAACAGTGGTTTGACTCGCATCTCTGAATGGTTAATAATGGCAAGCACCCTGTGCTTCTTTGTATATTCCCCTGGGTGAAAGATCTGTTCATGTCATTTTTTGGGCAATTTTTTTTTATTGTTAAATTGTGAGAACTTAAAAAAAAAACAAACTTTAGATATAAGACTCTCGTCAGGTGTGTGACTTGGTAATATTTTAGCTCTGGGGCTTGGTTTTTCATTCTCTTAGTAATACTTTTTGCAGACAGTATTTTAATTTTGAGGAAATTTATCAAATGTTTTCTTAGAGATTGTGCTTTTGCTATAGTATCTAAGAACCACACTTCATAAAGATTCCCTTCTGTTTTTTTTTTTCCTATGAGTTTTATAGTTTCAAATTTTGTATTTAGGTCTGTGATCCTGTTTGAGTTTCTATAAAATTGAAAGTTTGGCGAAGACTTCAGGTTGAGGTCCCTGTAGTTGCACATTTATGTCCAGTTGTCCCAACATTGTTGGAAAGCCTGACCCTTCTCCTTCAGGTAACTACCTTTTCATTTTTGTCCAAATTCAGCTGGCCATGTTTGTATGTGCGTGTTTCTAGGCTTTGTTCTGCTTCATTGATCCGTGCATCGCGCGTATTGTAACTGTGTAATAATTCTCAAGCCCAGGTTCTCCAGCTGAGTTCTTTTCCAGGATTGCTTGGGCTGTGTCTTGGTCCTTCTTATGTTGCCTTAGCAGAGTACTGGGTAATTTACAGGGCACAGAAATGTACTCTCTCACAGTTCTAGAGGCTGGGTGTCCAAGATGCAGGCACCAGCATCTGATGAGGATGTCTTCTTGCTGTGTTCTTATGTGGCAGAAGATGGAAAGGCAAAAAGGTGTCATCACGTGGTGCAAGTCCTGTAGACAGTGGCAGTCCATTTGCAGACACAGCCCTCATTGGGGTCCAGCTTGATGTGACGATAGCCATCAAGTGGTTGTGCCACTTTGCCCATTGAGCGACCCTTAGTGTATATTCCAAATCCTGTAGGATAAACCAAGTCACGCTAGCCAGTCTTATATGTGTCATGTCTGGGCTGTTAGTTAACTGACAACTTGAGGTATTAATGTTTTTGAGAAATCCCAGGCACACTGTGCTTGGCTGCCGCTCGTGCCTGTCCAGGTTAGCGGACCCACTTCAGGAACCCTTTTCCTTAGCCCAGGCTTGTGTCCCTCTGTCCTTATCTTCCCCCCCCCTTTTTATTGATATGCGTAAGTGCAAAATTTAAGGTTTACAATGAAGTCTAGCATTTTGTGCACATACGTAACTTGTCAAGATGACAAGGACTCTCCCACTCTCCTTTTGTCCCTCCCCCTACCTACCCCACCCTCCCTTCCCACCTTACCACCCTGGTTCACTTTGTTTTTCGTTTTAAATTCCATGAGATAGTTGTGATCTGGGTTTCTCATATCAGAGAGACCATTCAATGTTTCACCTTCTGCTTCTGACTCACTTCACTAAGCATGATGTTCTCTAGTTTCTTCCATTTTCCTGCAAAAGCCTCCACGCTGTTGGACTTTATACTGCACAGTATTCCATTGTGTATAAATACCACAGTTTGTCTATCAGTTGGTCTGTTGATGGGTATATTGGTGACTTCCACATTTTAGCTATCGTTACTTAAACCACTCACTCACATTTGTTGTGACATGTTGTTCTTTTCACATGTTGCTGGGTGGGTTTCCTCGCCTTTGTTGAGTCGTTCTGTATCGTATTCCTGAGGACTATTGGTCTGCAGTATTCTCTTCTTAAATTCTCTTTGGTTTGCTTATCAAGGTGATTCTTACCTCATAAAATGAGTTGAAGTGATAAAAAATTTTTAAGTTTGTTTTATGATGCCAGCTGTGGTCTATTTTAATGGTGTTCCGTGTGTTCATGTAAAACATGTAATTGTGATTGACAGATGAGTTCTATAAACATCAGTTAAGTCCATTTGGTTAATGATCTTGTTTAGTCCTATTCTATTTTATTCATTTTTAAAATTGTAGTAAGAAAATACATAAAAGTACATCTAAAGATCCTTTTTGGTGCTAGGGATTGAACTCCAGGCTTGTGCGTGCTGGATAAACGTCTTACCAGGATCAGCATCTCCAGCCCTTCACCATTCTTAATTGCACAGTTTAGTGGTCTTAGGTACACGTATATCAGGGAAACTCTCAAACTGGATGTAGTAGTGTCACAGGCCTATAATCTCAGCTGCTTGGATGGCAGAGGCAGGAGGACTGCAAGTTCAAGTCCTGTCTGGGCAACTTAGTTGAGACTCTATCTTGAAAAGTAAAAAAGGTTGGGTATGTAGCTCAGTAGTAGAGTGCCCCTGGGTTTGGTCCTCAGTTCAGAAACCTCTGTGCCTGTTATAGGCTAGTGCCTCGTGTCCTTCTCCCTGCCCGTGGCAGAGGCCATGGGGTCATACGGCATTGTCTTTTGTGCCTGGCTTACGTCACTTAGCATAATGCCCTCTACATTGATCTGTGTTATAGCATGTGTCAAAATGTTATATGTTTTTAGCCTGAATAATATTTTTTAATGCCCACATCCCATTTTATTCATCTGTCAATAAACACTTTGTTACACAAATATCTTTCTGAGACCCTCTTTTCAGTTCTCTTGGCTATATACCTAAAAGCAGAATTGCTGGATCATGTAGTAATTCTGTTTTTGTCTTGAATAACTCCATACTGCTTTAGATAATGACTGTATCGTTTCATGTTCTCATTTTACATTGTTTATTCTTGTTCACAAGAGTTCTGATTGGTCTATATTCATACCAGTACCTCTTTCTTTTTAAAATTATAGCCATCCTATTGGCTGTGAAGTGGTATCTTGGTTTTTGTTTTTCTGGTACTAGGGATCAAGTCCAGGGCCTTCACACTGAGCTGTATCTCTAACTTATTTTTATTTTTTATTTTGAGATAGGATCTTGCTAAGTTGTGTAGGCTGGGCTTAAATTTACCCTCCTCTTGCCTCACCCTCCCAGAGTGCTGGGATTACAGGTTTATACTATCAGGTCTGACCTCACTGTGGTTTTGATTTGCATTTTTCTGTTGATCAATGGTGTTGAACATCTTTTCATGTGTTTGTTGGCTGTTGTATCTCTTCTTTTGGGCAAACATCTATTCATAAACATTTGCTCATTTTTTAAACTGGGGTTGTTGAATTGTAGGACTTCTTTTATATTCTGGATATTAATTCTCTACCAGTTCTGTGATTTACAGATATTTTCTCCTGTTCCATAGTTTGCCTTTTCATTCTGCTGATTGTGTCTTTTGGTGCACAGAGTTTTAAGTTTTGAGTACTGTTTCTCTCTTTTTATTTTTGTTACCTGTGCTTTAGTAAGCTTTCTTGTTGCTGGACAAAATACCTAACACCCACAACTTAATGGAGAGAGGTTTATATGGCTCATAGTTTCAGAGGGCTCAGTCCTGTGTGTCTGGCTTCAAGGCATGACCCTCATGGAGAAAAGGCATAGAGGCACAAAGCTCGTTAGTTCTGGAGGCCAGCCACATGCCCCAGAGGTCCACCTCCACAAACCAGCCTCCACCCAGTCCTACCTCCTAACTGCACATTCAGCTGTGAACATCCGTGGGTGAGAAGCAGGATCATAAGCAGGAGCACCATGCTCAACCATTGTTTTCTTTTCCTGGTTCTTTGTCTGCCAAGTAATTTTGGTTTATATTGTGAAATCATTTGATTATTTTGTTTTGCGAGTATATTGTTGTTTTAAATCTTACAGAGGATATTGATTTTTTGTTGTTCTGTGGTGGAAGCTGTAAGTTCCCGTTCAGGTGGTGAGTTCTAGCCAGGCTTTTGGGGCCTGGGGGTTCAGTATCAGTTCTGTTTCAAATCCTTTGCAGTGCTGTATGGATCTTTTCTTTATGTGTGGCGAGTCTATGACCTGGGTGGTAAACCACCCCACCGTTAAGTTCTCAAAGTCTTTACTGTGTGAAAGGGGGTCAGACCCATGCATGTACAGGTGCGGTGAGCTCTACGGTCTGTAAGTGACTATGGACTTGCCTTCCCTTCTGCTATCTCCTGGGTACTTGCTTAGCATCCCCCTGAGAGCCTGTGTCCACAACGCTGCTTGTGTAGCCTGCTCTGTTGTACACCTTCTGCGTTCCAGGTCACATGGTGGGCAGAAGGGGTAATAAGAAGGGAAGGCAGTGAGTGTTCACTCACCCCCTGGGGACGCTGTCCCCTCCTTTAGAGACATGTAGTCTAGATCTGCATCTGGCACCTGAGATTGCCTGAGGTACAGAATGTAAGAGAGAATAAGGACAAACATTTAGAAAGGAGAATAGGGGCTGGAGGAATAGCTCAGCAGTTAAAGTGTTTGCCAAGCAAGTGCTGAGTACCCAAGTTCCTTTCCTCAGCACCACATAAGCTGGGTGTGGTGGCGCATTCTTGTAATCATAGTACTCAGAAGGCTGAGGCGGGAGTGTTGCTGTGAGTTTGAGGCCAGTCTGGGCTACGTAGTGAGCTCAGAAACAGCCTGTACTACAGAATAAGACCCTGTTTCAAACAAAATAAAACAAAAATAAAAATAAAAAAAAGAAAGGAGAGTAAAACCTAGTATTTGTCGTATGTGTGTGAGTAAAGGCATCCCCTTTGCCTGTTTCTTCAGCCAGAATTAGAAGTATTGGCCTGAGGTCTGTCTGTCTATAATTGATTTCCTTTTCTGAATTTGAAGCTACTTGGGTTCAAGCTAGAGATACTGGAAGAAAAAGACAGGACTCTTCACTAAGGGGTGCTCTGGATTTTTTTTCCTGCTTGTGTACTATAATACAATTTGCTTCTTAGAGTCCTGCTCCAAAAATCTGCTCCAGGGATTATTTCCAGGTTGAGTGGAGTGTTCAGGGAGAGACAGCGAGAGTCGGACCTGCTTTATTAACTGAGCTGGAATCCTAAAATTGTGTTTGGAAATGTTCTAATTTGTTTTTATTGTCTGTAGCAAATAAGCTGTTGCCTTGTAGGCTGATTTGCTTAGAGATAAATCATGGTGCTGTAGTGTTTTGATCGGTATTTTTGTTTTCATGATAAGATGTTTTCAATATCACTCTGAGATGGATATTCCTGGCATGCTCAAGAAGTCACATAAGTGTATCTGTCCATTTTAATATCGTTTGGGCTCCCTGTTGATATCTTTTCATATTAATGAACAGACTTTTGTTGCAGCTGTGAAAAAAGAGCATACTAGAAAAGATTGTGATCCTGCCCCCTCCAGTCGACTCCATACCAAAAATGAGGTCTTTTGCCTCAGCCTTAACCAACAGGCGGTTGGTTGCCTTCACTGTGGCTGATGCCCCCCTGCATCAGCAGGTCTGTTTTCACTCAACTACTCTTCTCTCCCTTGTTGTGTATTCCTGTTGCTGGATCTTTGAGCCTGCCGTTTATGAAGTTTCGAGTCCACCTGCAGCCTGTTCTGGCTGATGTTGAGATGATTTTGCAGTCTACCATCTTGCATGCTGACAAGTCCAAGGCCACAGATCAGGCAAAGAGATAAACCAGCTTTGCATATTTTCTCTCAGATAATTCTAG
The DNA here is from genome assembly GCA_004027205.1 of Ctenodactylus gundi. NCBI lineage: Eukaryota > Metazoa > Chordata > Mammalia > Rodentia > Ctenodactylidae > Ctenodactylus > Ctenodactylus gundi. Next base: position 263,043 of record PVKB01002471.1, read on the forward strand.
AAACTTATGTGGCCCTTCACCAGAGCCCATGCTCTAGGCTGACATGGAACACTAACTGCCACCTTTTGGATTGGGTCGACTTACCTGTAGACATGTTTTGATGGTCTTTTAGGGCATGGCACTCCTGGCTGCCAGCTCATTCATTGCCTGGCGGTTTTGCTGTGCCTTCCTGGGGGGTGGGGCAGGGAAGGAGTTGGTCACGATTTCTAAGTCGGCTGCTACTGTACAGTAAATGAGGGACAAGGTACATCTTGATGCCTTCTCTATTCAGCACAGTTAGCAGGAGAAGGAGAGCTGACCAGGACACGGGCCAGTTTGTGTGGAGGACCATGGAACCTGAAGGGGGAGAGGGAAAAAGAAAGGCTTTCTAGAATGTTCCCTTACCTTTTTTGCTTGTTTTTAAATTACTTTTTAAGGAAGTCATAGGAGTAATATTAATTTAAGAAGAAAGAAAACCAGAAAATGCTAGTAAGTTAAAAGAAGGAAATGGATTTTTGTTTTTGAATCCTGCTAATTAGAGATGTACACTGTTCACTTTGTGTGTGACATTTGTGGCTGTGTATGTATTCATTCACATGTGTATGTGTGTACTGGGGATGGAACCCAGGGGCTGGTGTGTGCTAGACATGTGTTCTGCTACTGGGCTGCTCTCCTCTCGGCCTTTCCCCCCTTCAGCAGGACTCTAGCAACCAGTGGTTTTCATTCCACCCCTACAGCTGTGCCTGCACCAGAATGTCACATAAAAGGCACCATTCTGTGTGGAGCCTTTTGAGTCTGGCTTTGTTCACATGGCATAGTTCCTTTGAGGTCGCCCTTACCGTGCACCAGTAACCCCATTCTTCGTTGCTGAGTAGTGTTCTGTCTTGTGGTGGAGCTGGGGCTTGCTTGTTCATTCGCCTCTGAAGAGCCCTGGGTTTGCTCCAGGTTGTGGTGGCAGTGAATGGAGCTGCGGTGAGCGTCGCGTGCAGGTGCTTCTGTGATCATGGCCTAGGAGGAGTGGGAGGTGTGCATTTCATTCTGTGAGCTGCCCAACCATTTTCAGAGGGCTGTACCTTTTACACTGTTACCAGTGGTCTGGGGAGTTCCAGCTGCTTTTCATCCTGGCTATCACTTGGTAATTGCCTGTTATTTTTTAAGTTATAATCAGTCAAGTGGGTGTGAAATGGTGCATCAGTGTGGCTTTAATTTGCATTTCTGTAGATCTGACGGTGTCTCATGTGCTTATTGCCATCTGTGTCTTCTTTTGCAAAGTATCTGTTCATTCCTATCTTTGCCTACTTGTTAGGGTTGTTTTCTTACCCTAGACATTAAAAGATGTGTGTGTGTGTGTGTGTGTGTGTGTGTGTGTGTGTACTCTAGATATGTTCTTCAACATTTTTTTAAACTGTAGCTTTTTTTTTTGAAGCAGGTTCTCATTCTGTAGTCAAGGGTGGTCATCAACTCACTATCAAGCCAAGGCTGGCCTCAAGCTCACAGCAGTCCACCTGCCTCAGCTTCCTGAGTGCTGGGATTCTAGGCGTGTGCCATCTTACCCAGCAAGTGTTATGCTAGAGAATTGAACACAGGGTCTTGAGCTTGCTAGACAAGTGTTTTGTCTGCTGAGCTATGCCTCTAGCCCAACTTTAGCTTTTTAGTGTGGAGAATATCAAGTATACACTAATATAAAAAGAGAAAAGATCACTGCTTTCACAGTGATCACTGTTTCATATTTTTGTTTTTGCTTTTTTGTTATAATATTCATTCATTCTTGCTTTGTAGTCCAGGCTGGTCCTGAATACACAATTGACCCCAGACCGGCCTTGAACTCAGCAGTCCTCCCGCCTCAGCCTCCCAGCTGCTGAGATTAGAGGTGCGCACCACCATGCCCAATTTATGTGGTGCTGGGGATTTGAACTCAGGGCCTAGTTCTTACTGAGCAAGTGCTGTAACTGCTTGCTATTCCTTTAGCCCTTCAAAACTCTTTTGAAAGAAAAAGTGTGGGTTCTGTTTTGATGTTAGCTGTTAGGTCTCGCTAGTCTCCTTGAATCTGGAATGGTTCCTCAGCCCTTCTTTTCTGTGCAGTTGACATTTTGGTAGAATACAGGGCATTTATTTCATAGGCTGTCCCTCAATTTGGGTTTGTGTGACGTTTTCTTCTATTTGGATTCTGGCTATTTTGTGGTATTGTCAGAAATACCACAGAAGTGATGATCTGTTCTTTTTAGTACATCCTAGCAGGGGCAAATTTTATATATACCATTTCTGATGAGCTTAACCTGGTTAAAGTGATGTCTGCAGGATTTTCCACTGTCAAGTTACTATTTTTCCTAAGTATTTATACAAATATACTATGTTATGGGCATACTTTTATACTATTTAAGTATCTTTCAAACTCTCAGATTTTCATTCAGTAGTTTTAATGCCCTTTGAAAATTCTTGCCTGCATCAAGTATTATGATGGTTGCCAAAAGGGGGTTTTATAAATTCATCATTCCTGCTATAATTGATGTTTGACTATGGGGAAGAGTTTTCTCTTCTCCTATTCAGTTGACTCATGGATTTGGATTTATTTACAGATCTCAGTACTTGGCTTCCTCCCGCGATCTTTCTCTCATGCTGGGATTGAACCTAAGCCTTGACCATGACCTCCACCTCCAGCCACTATTGTTCATTTTGATGTTCACATTGTTCCTGATCTGTCCAATGAGATCTCGTTTGAACTGGTTCTCATGGCCTTTGCACATGTCCTCTTTTGGCACAAGATGTTCAGGCACATTGTACTCTCTTATCCCAGTTTTGGAATTCTCTGAGTCTTGGTTCCTTTCTGTGAAAAGTGTGTGTATGTGAGTATGTGTATGAAACATAATTTTCTGCCCCAACCTGTATAGGAAATTTTTTTTTTTTTTGAGACAGGGTTTCACTCTGTCCAGGCTAGTCCTGGCCAGAACCCAGGTTAACCTCGAACTCATGACAATCTTCCTGTCTCAGCTTCTCAAGTGCATGGATTGCAGGTGTGAGCCACCACACCTGGTTTATCACCAGGAAAATCTTGTTCCCTTTAGTAGGAAACAGTATTTAGAGACATCATTCTATGTGCTAGGAGGTCTTATTTTAAGTTGTTTCTAGGCCTTTTTAGTAGAAATATTTATTTTTTAAAAAGAAAGAAGTTCAAAATAGTTTTATTTTCCTTTATTTGGTATGTATTTTTTGTTTTGTTTTGTTTTGTTTTTTGTGGTACTGGGATTGAGCTCAGGATCTGTGTACTACTGAGCTACATCCCCAGCCTTTTTGCTTTTATTTTTTGCAGGTTGCAGAGTGGGTAGTTTATTTGCAAAGAACAGAAGGGCATAAGCTTCCACTCGCAGGAAGGGTCTTAAAGTGGGTCGCAAGGCTCCTTGTCTAGTGAATAAGGGAGTAGATTCTAGTGAACAGGCTGGTGGCTGCGGCCCTCCACCCTCACTGCCTTTGTTGCTGTTTAGCATGTGTCAGCCGTAGGTAGTTCTAGGAGGTGGTCAACTGGTAGTAGTTTCAGGGAGTAAAGGTAACAGTCAGACGTTATCTTGCTTTCCCATAAATTCTTCATTCGGAGACACCCTCCTCCCCATTCCTAACTGCTTGTCTGCTTACCGCCTCCTGCTTCAGTCCCCCACTTGGAATAGGAAGCTCTAACTGCTATTATGGGACAGGAGTGATGACCACCTTGGCCACTTTTGGCTGACATGGGACATGGTTGTGAAAGCAGTCGTGTGTCTAATCTGTGGAGGTGATCTTGGGGCCCTTGGTAGAGCTGGGAGGCATGTTCATCATCGGTTCCATGGGCATCACCATTTGGAGGTTGGTTGCCTCCAGGTGGGAAGAGACAGACTTTACTGTTAGGTTACGAATACATGGGCTGAAGAGAAGGGCCAATAACACCATAATGATACGTCACAAAAATGGGCTCCTAGATTAAATCTAGGTTAAGAGAATACTCAAGGTGCCTGTAGCCCTCTGTCGAAAAGGGGGACAAAGATGGTAAGGTATTTACTTAACTGAAATGTGCTTGAACAAGTATTTCAAGTTTTGCAATGACTGGCTTTTTCAGGATGGTAGGACATCTGCGGAGATTCTCCCTTCTGAGGTTTGATTTGGGAATAATGAATCCATTTGACAAATCCTGGAACTTGGATGACAAGAAGAATAGCCTCCCCCATATACAGTGTCCCCAACCACATTGTTTATCTCACTATAGAGTTAGGTTTATTTTATTTTTATTTTTATTATTTTCTTGAAACTGTCTCACTATGTAGTCCAGTCTGGTCCTGAATTTATTATGTAGCCTAGGCTGGCCTCAGACTCATAGTAATCCTCCTGCCTCAGCCTCCCAAGTACTGGGATTACCGATGCGCACCACTATACCCAGTTTCTGTGGTGCTGGGGAATCTAAATTCAGAGCAAGGCAAGCACTCTAAGCACTGAGCTACCTTCTCCTTGCTCGAGAGAGAGTTAGGTTTTTTGATCAGATACTTGAGATCTTGTTTGTTTTCTAGTTAGGGTGGGGGCGGTAACTGAGGATTGGGAGTTGGTGTTATAGCTCTTTAGCTATATGTGAGCAAAAAGAAATTTAAAAGGAACAGCTCTTAAGTCAGCAAAACCAACAAGAGCAAAACAAGCAGAGTAATCCTACATACTAATTTCCTTTACACATTTCATCCTTCACACACTTTCTGAAACATATGCATTACCAAAAAAGTAATAGGTGAGGAGAAATTTATCCCGGAAGCCCGTAAGCAACATTGAGGAGGAAATAAGTGTTTGGTCACTGAAGTTCCATTGATACTTATAACTCAGTGATCATTGGGAGCCAGTTACCTAGAATGGGAAGTGGAAAGAGAACTAGAGTCCTCACTGTTTTGGAGGAAGCTTATGGTTTACAAGCAACATCCAGTGTTGCCTGAGGCTCTTCATTCCAGGGACCCTGGGGCTCTGGACTCCAGGGGTCCTTTGATCTCTGGGACTATAAGCCCTCTGGTATCCTGTCTTGCCAAGTTTAGGGCAAAGTGCCTTAGGAGGTCAACCCACGTTAGGGCAGTTTCTCTTCCAGCGGCTTCTTTGCTGACCTATGATACATGTTAACATGTCATCCGTGGGGAAAGAGCTAGCAGGTAGTACTTGGTCACCGCCGACTGTAGCAAGAAGCTCCATTTGCTTTTTGTCCGAGCTTCTTTTTTTCTCTTTGTTCTTCCTCTATATCTCAGCTATTTTTTAAAAATTTAAAAAAACAATTTGTAGTTTTTAGTAGTTTATTCATGAGAGTTCCAGGTCCCCAGAAGTTTAGTGTTGTTTTCTTCTAATATCTGGTGGCATGTTATCCCTCCGGGTGGAAAAGTGTTATGTATAGGGGACTTCTGTCCATTTTCTTTCCTGTTTAAAAAATAATTCCCCTTGGAGGATGGTGTTATAATTTATACTTTCCACCGGAGGCCGTTTTTCTCCACCTCGTAGTGGGTACTGAGAACAGGCCTGAGTATAGCAGAAGTTTTAAGTTTGAGAGCAAAATTCTCCCAACTTCTGAGGATACATCCCAGGGGAGTGTCTTCCTGTGGCGCTCTTGGACTTCTGTTGCCCATCTGTAGGACATCTGGTGAGAGAGACACCTTCCTTTGAGCTCCATAGTTCATTTACAGTTGAGGCTTTCCCCCACTGAGGTCCCCACCGGTGGGAACTGCCCCCTTTTCACGTTTATGACATCCCTGGGAAGGTTGAGGTCTCTGGACCTGCTGATGTAGTCATGCAAGTATTAGCAAGCTGCCCAGAGTTGCTTCTGGGTATTAAGTTGATTCCTCCTAAATTTATCTACAGATAAGAATTTTGAAACTTTTGCCAGGCAGAGTGAAAAATAATGCCAAAGGAGAGAGTGCATAGTAGCCATGGCCAGTGAAGACAGAAACCTCTAGATTGGCTTAAGAGGGCTACAGAATTCAGTCAAGGGGGTCAGAAAATCTTCAGTTCAAAATGATGAAGTCATTCACATCTGCCTCCTGGGGAATAACTAAGAAACCTAAGTTGATTAACTTATACCTCCATCCAGTCCATTCCTCTTCTCTTTGGGCTTCCCACTGATGGCGAACCTCAGCCACCTGTGAAGTCCTGTCAGCGAGCAGCTGCAGTCTGGGAAATGACAGGGTGGCCGGCTGTCTAGAGAATCTGCTTTCACCAGTGTGCTACCTATCTCCCTCTTTATTCACCTTTGTCCATAGCCAGTGGAAATGGTTGCATGTTTGGAATTGGAGCTCAGATGTCCATGCAGCTGCAAGACTCTGGAGGGAAATACATTAAAAAGGAAGGGGAGCCCCCGAGGGCCCGACAGCAAACGTGGTTGGTTGCCCCAGTGATTATTTGTGTCTCCAGTTGCCTTCAGATCCATACTGGGGTCCCTTACAATCATGTCTTAGACTTTTCTATAAAGGAATCTATGTCATTGGCCCAAGGACAATGGTTCCACCTACTGTTGATCCACGGAATTGGGATTTTTCATTAGCTAGAAGGCCAATTTAGGAATGGACACACCAGGGACAAGGGTGGTTCCCACTTCCCCAGGAGTAGCCATTTACCTTTGCCTAACTGCCTGTCTCTTCCCTTAAAAGTAAAATAGGAAAATGGAGATCCATAGGAGAGAGTTAGTGGTAAGAGGTCTTGACAGAGAGAGTGATTTGTCTGTTTCAACACCCATGGCAAGTTGAGTGGTTTGCCCAAGGATCATCAATAAGAACTGAGGACACCGCAGGCAGAGCTTGTTCCTTCACCAGCAGAGATGGATCAGAAAGGAAAACTGGGTTGGACCAAGACCAGCATCCCCACCAGGGCCAAAGAGGGGTTAATCAGGTCCTCCTAGTGCTAAGATTGGCAGCCCTCTGCAGTCTTAACTGGCTAATGCAGTCCTGATATTTTGTCCAAGGCAGAGAGGCACATAGTGAAAGCACGATGCTGCAGAAGAGCACAGATCTCACTTATCTCTTGGAAAGACCCCAGATGAGCCCACATACTGTTACCATAGTACCAGGTTGGTGTCTCACCATATTGAAGAATGAAATTGCGGATGAAGGAGGCAAGTTGCAAAGTGGGTGGTTTAAAAGATAAGGAAGAGGGTTATAAGCTTCTAACCAGAAGGCGTCCCAAAGTGGGCTGCCCTGAATTTTTTCAATTTTGAGATGAAATCTCCCTAAGTTGCCTGGGTTGGTCTGGCACTCATGATTTTCCTGTTCCAGCATCCTGGGTAGTTGAGATTGTAGGTATGTGCTACCATGCCCATTTATACTTAAATTATTGATCCCTAAAAACAGAATTGCCATATGGTTGGTAATTTCACTTCCAGTTATATATCCAAAAGAATTAGTGGAGACTTGAACATATATCTGCAGCATGTGTATAGCAGCGTTGTCACAATAGTTAGAAGGTGAAGGCAACTCATGGGTCCGCAGACAGGAGAACAGATAAACACGGTTGTACGTACATACAGCAATAGGCTGTTGCTGAGCCATGAAGGCAGCTGTATGTGTTTTGTGCTCTCATTTTCCTGCTAGACTGGAGCTGGTGAAGAAGAGGACACTTGACCTAAGTTCTTCTGGACCTTTCACATAGTTAGGACTTTATTTAATACTTACTGTATTCCAGGCATGGTGCTAAGTGTTTTACACTTATCTTCATAGCAATCCTACACAGTCACTGTCGTCCCGTATTTCATTGTACATACGAATAAGTAGGGAAGAGCATTCATTTTACACTTTATAAAATAGAGGCCCAGAGGGGGCTGGAGGGATGGCTCAGCCATTAAAGCACTTGCCTAGTAAGTGCTAAGTCACGTGCTCAGTACCCAAGTTCAGTTCCCCAGCACCACATAAGCTGGGTGTGGTGGCACACCGCTTGTAATCCCAGCACTCAGGGGGCTGAGACAGGTGATTGCCATGAGTTCAAGGCCAGCCTGGGCTCCATAGTGAGTTCAGGACCAGCCTGGGCTACTGAACGAGAGCTTGTCTCAAAAAAAAAAAAAAAAAAAAAAAAAAAAAAAAGAGAGGCCCAGAGAAGTAAATGTGCCAGGTGTTACAGAGCTAGTAAATGACAGGGCTGCGATCAGAGCTTAGTACTGTGGGACTCCAGAGGCCTAGCCGCTAAACTGCTGTGCTCCGTGTTGTCATTTGTCAAGTCAGAAAACTGGGTATTCGGACTCATGCCTATTCTCAGCTGCATTCACATGCTGTGGGTGTCTGGGGACATTAGGAAGAGCTAACCCATTTGAGAGGAGAGTAGTGTTGCAGCCTGGACCTTATGGAGAACCTCAGACTAGAGAGCGAAAGTTGGCTAGGAGTGTGTGTTTGGTCCCAGCACAGCAAAGACAGCGCTCTGGGGAACTCCCGTCCCCACCATGAGGGAAGGCAGGGTGGGAAGGGAGCAGTGGAAGTCGGGGTGGATGGGGGGTGAAGGCAGGTGCCCAGCACTTCAGGGGTTCAGGGACTGGGTGTGAATGCCCGCTTTGCTGTTAAGAGGTCATGTAATCTTGGGTGGGCTACTTCATATCCTCTCGTTTCCCTTATCAGTAAGACAGGGTTAAGAGCCTGTACTCCTGGAATGAGGTGTAGCTTGCAACAGAGTGCTTGCCAGAAGAAGCAGAAACAGTTGTGCTCTTCCTGGAGTAATGAGAAAATATTCTTGAATTATGTATAATACTGATGCTTATATAATTTTGAAATAAAACCTACTCAATTTTGAATTTTATGGTAAATAATATCTCAATTAAAAACCAAACATCCAGGTGTGTGGCACAAAACTGTAATCCCAGCTACCTGGGAGGCGGAGGCAGGAGGATTGTAAGTTGGAGGCTATTTTGGGTTAAATAGAAACCATCTCAAGATTAAAAAAAAAATTACAAGGGGCTGGAGGAGCAGCTCAGTGGTTAAAGCTCTTGTGTAGCAAGCTCAAGGTCCTGAGTTCAGTTCCCAGCACCAAGCTGGACGTGATGGTACACACCTGTAATCCTAGCACTTTGGGAGGCTGAGGTAGGAGGGTTGCAGTATGTGGAAGGCCAGACTGGGCTACATTGTGAGTTTGGGACTAGCCTGGACTATAGAGAGAGACCCTGTCTCAAAAATAAATAAATAAGAAATTACAAAAAGGCCCTAGAGTATGGCCAAGTGGCTGAGTGCTCACCTGGCATGTATGAGACCTTGGATTCAACCACAAAATACAAAGCACATGCGCATGTCCGCGCACACACACAAACCCAGTCCTGTTATTCACAGGACGAAGTGAAGACTAAACTGGGTGTGGTGGTTGCAGCTGTAAACTCAGATACTTAGGAAGCTGAGGCAGGAGGATCACAGAATTGAAGTCAACCTGGGAACATAGTAAAACCCTGTCTCAAGAAAAAAGATTAAATTAAAGCAGTACTTATGGGAATGTCCCTCCCAGGACAGTATCTGACACGCAGTTGAGGGCCTCAGCAGAGGTTGGCCTTTTTTAGGAGGGCCACAGCATCACACATTCTAGGGTCCTCTGTTATGCTGAGGGTGCCGTTTGCAAACACCTATTAACAGTGGTCCCCAGATCTGTAGGGTAGTTATGAAGGTCCCCAGGATCAGGCTTTGGGCCGTAGAGGTTCTCCCCCTACCCATCACGCTTGGCTGGCTGCTTTTCCCTCCCACAGGAGTGAGGCTGGGACCCTCCTCACTTGGTGGAGGGTGCAGATGTGCGGTTGTCAGGACAGTGAAGTCCTGTGAGCTGCGTTTCTTGGGTTTCTGTCTGGCCTCTTCGATGTACAGTTCACTTTCTAAATCTCGTGTAGAAAGTTGCTGCCGCCTGCTGCCTTCTCATTCAGTAAGAAAAGCAGGGCCCTGTTTCCACTTGGTGAAGGGAGTTCGTCAAAGATGTTCAAGTGGGAGGTGACTGGGAATTAAAGCAGGAAGAAGGAAAGGGGGGAGGCTTTACTTTTAAGTGAAGTGAGGATGTGACACTGCCTTCTGGGATTTCAGCCTCATTCCTGAAGCCAGAGCCGTGAGAGAGGCTAGAAAGTGAATCCTGGTGCTGGCAGCAGCATTAAATGTCTTCAGATGAGTATGGCGTGAAGGCTGGTTGTTTCCTGTGTGCGCTCCATGTGCATTGTTTTTGTTCTGTTACTAACCTAAAGGATCTGAAAATGGAGGTTTTTGAGCAGGATGGCACTTGCAGTAAAATTCCGTAGACGTTCTCTTGGCAAGAAAGATGCTTCCTGCGGTTTTCTGAAATCATGTGCAATTATATCGTCAAACCACATAAAATTTTTCTAGATTTTCTTTTGAAAACAAGACAATATTTTGCACTTCATTGGGTAACTAACACTTTGTGTGCTTTAAGTAGCTGGTTATTCAAAAATAAGCCTATTGTAATTCACCTGAGACCTTGGCCTATCCTTTGGCCAGCTGGTGCTAAGAAGTACCTGGTGGTTTAGTATGTGCATTAGAGCTGATTTATGCTGGTAAGTGTAAAAATATATGTTAAATAAGTAAGTCTTAGAAAACTGAATGCAGTCTCTAAAGTTTAACTCTTATTAACGTCTTGAGGATTACCAAATTAAAATTAGCTACATAATAGAACCCAGCTTGAAAAATCTGTCAAGAGTTCTGGTTGAGTCAGCCTGCGTGACAAGGGTCAGATTCAGACTAAACCAGGTGATGTTTTCTGGGGCGTTAATGGCCTGCACCCTTCGGTCTTCAGTGGAAGCGGAGCTTTCAGGGACTGCTGCAGCACCTTGTAGCCTTCTGAGGTGCCTGGCTGCCCGCCCTCTTCTTTCCTCTGATTGCCCAGAGCTCTTGGCAGCGTCACCCTTTTGTCCTTGTCTTTCTTAACAATAAGGAACTTAATTGTTTTTGCTTCTTGGCTTCTTGGCTCTTTTGTGCAACTAATCACTACTGATTAATTAAGCTTCCGTACCCCTCCAAAGCAGGTGGTTTTCTTTTAATGCTTTGTTCTTAAATCCTAGCGTGGGCACTGTTTATTTAGCTGGAGAAAAATAGTGAAACCAACTTCACACACAGAGAGGTTGGTTGTGGGTTAAATAGTTTACTCCTGCAATTAGCTTCTTTCTTTAAGAACCAGAAAATGTTTGCCTGTTGCTCTGTTGTCTCCAGGGAGAGGAGGGGGTTATTTTAAGTCTTCGTTTCTCATGGGATGGGCTCCCCTAAGGAGGAGGAGCCCATGATTATTTTTCTTAGAGAGGGTGAATTATTTCTAGAGCAAGGTCCCTTGGAGAGGGAGTAGTCATGCTGTGTGCTTTGTCAGAGGCCCTAACAGCACTGGCTTCCCCAGCCTCCCTCCTTTTTCTTGAGAGAAATCATACACTGAAGATTGTCTCCAGGGTCAAAGGTTTTGGAAGACTAGGTAATAGGCATCACACAGAGAAGCTGGGGTATGGGGAGGAGCTAGCATTGAGGTCGTAGAAAAACCTGAACTACACAGTGGAGGCACCACCTCCTGAGAGAGGTCAGAGGTAAGGTATGGTCATAGAGCTGTAGACACCCTTAGGTTCTGGAGGCTCCCTCGGTAGGAGCCATTGTTATTCTGAGGTGCCTGGTCTATTCGAGCCTCTTGGCAGACCCTATAAAAAGGCTTCTGGCTCCAGAAGTTTAGATTTTTTTTTGATCTCCCATTAAACAAATGCTCATGTATATTGATTGGAAAGAAGACGGGGAAAAGCCTCCTGCCTGTTCTGTCATCTGGCTGTAGGATCCCATCTTTTTGTTTTGAGACAGGCTCTTGCTCTGTAGCCCAGGCTGGTCCTGAACTCACTGTGGAACCCAGGTTGGCCTTGGACTCACGGCAATCCTCCTGCCTCAGCTTCCGGAGTGCTGGGATTATAGGTTACAGGCATGCACCACCACGTACGCCCGTCTTATGTGGTGCTAGGGAATCAAATTTGGGTACTTGGCGCTCAATTTAGTGCTTGCTAGGCAAGCGCTTTAACTGCTGAGCCATTCCTCCAGGATCCATCTTAATGCACCCTGTAGGTGCTGAGCCTGGAGCAGGTTTCTGAAGAGGAGTCACCACTCGGTCCCTCCACTGTCCCTTCAGCTGTCTGTGTTCTGCACATCCTGAGGTCTTTTAGCAGAAGTAGTTATACAGCTTGCCTCCTGTGGCGTTTTGACTGAATGCAATCCATGTCTTATTTCTCAAATGCTTTCAGCATCAGAAGGAACACAGATTTTTTGACCATGTAGAGCTCATTCGAGCTCTGCCTGATTCTAAAGGCACTGTGGACATGACTTTGTGCACGTGTGAGCCCCACTCAGCAGGGTTCTGTGTCATTGCCTCCTTGGTGAGTCAGTAAGCTTCTGTTTTTTTTTTTTTTTTTCTCTATACACTGTGCATTACCTGATGGAGGTAAGTGTTGACCAGCACATGCTATTTGTTTTTCCCAAACCGGTTTCCCTCCAAACACCTTTGTACAAAGTGTTAATAGGTGTGCTGAGGGAAAATTCAGTGTTCAAGTAACAACCCATGTATCAAAAAGATATAAGTGGGTTTGTTTGGTTTTTCAGAACTGTTAAGACACTGATGTGCTGTGAGTGTACCAAGACCAGGGAAAAGTGGAAACAGTGTGAGGCTTAGCAAGAAAAAGCCCAGGGCTGTAGCCACTCTAGCCACGCCTGTGTCCAATTGTGTGAATTTAGGGCTGCTTGCTAACCATAAGGATCAGATTGCATCAGTAGCTTCAGACCAACCATAATACCTGTGTATACACCAGAGTGATGGTTTGCAAACCCCTTTGCCTGGAATATTAGTTCAGGAGGGCAAAAGATTCTCTGTTCTTTGGTCAAAAATGTTTGGCCAGATATAATACATGAATATAATAAAGAGCACAGACATTTGGGTGAGCAAATAGATTCTATCACAAAGTCCCACCCTCCTGCAGCCAAGAAGTACAGGTGGGAAGCTGGCACTGCCTTGTACACTTTGCCACTTGCTTTTCCTCCCAAGCTAGAGTCCAGTGTCACACAGAAAGCCTTCCGGGGCCTGGGCCCCTGCCCCAGCCCTCAGTGACCTCTCCTTTCCACATTCTGGTAATACTTTAGTCCCAACTTCTCCATGGGCACCACGTGCCTGGCACCTTGCTAGTTATTTGACTGTTTATTATAGTGTGTTGACTAGTTTGTAACTGAGAACCCAAGTACACTGAGCTTCCAGGTGCCACAAAGCCATCAGGGTCACAGAAGTTGTCTGACCTCACCCCTAATTTGCCTGACACCTGGCCCATCTCTGTGGTGATTCCAGAGTGTACCTCACCAGGGCCCCAGAGAGAAGCCATGCTGCAGGAAGAAGTGGACAGATGACAAGTGCTTTGAGGAGCCTGCTCCTGCCCATGTGAGTGACAGCTGGAGTCCATGGCCTGAGCCAGTATCATAGAAGAGTGTGTACTCAACATGAGTTTGTGCCTGAGTCCCAGCTTGGGGAGAGGGAGGCTGCTGAGAATAGTCCATACACCTGCCTATGGAGTCTGTGGGCATCAGGTTGTACAGGTAATGATTAAACTTGGGTATACTGTGCTTATCTCCTGCAACAGATTAAGTAATTTGTCCTGGAAATATACATTAGAAATATAAAAACAGGAATGTAAACAAAAGGATAAATTAAGGCCAAAATAAAAAAAGGATATACTTGCTACCTGCAGAGTTTATTTGTTTATACATTCCCAGAGTTAGAATAGTGCCTGCCACATAATATGTACGCAGTTAATTTTAGCTAAATAAAGAGATGGTACATAAATATTATTTTTAAAAAATAATATTTGAAGGCAAATGCCTGTTCACACCTCAGTAACTTTCAATATGAGAGCTAAGATACTACAGGAACCAAAAATGCCAGATCTAACAAAGAGATTCTCAAACAGATGAAGGTCACGTCCTGTATCAGTCAGGATGAACCAGACGTGCTGTAGTAAACCCCAGCAGGGTTGCACCAGGTGTCCTTACCCCGCGACTCAGACTGATAGAGCGGCTGCTGAACCTTGCTCACAGCTGATAGTGAGAGGAGCATCTCGGGAATCTCACGCTGATCACAGTATCTTTTGCTTAAAAGTGACGCACTTGACAATGCTTTAGCTGTAACTAGTCTGTGGCCCCACACAACTGCAGAAGAGGTGGAAGGGCTGGTTTACGTGCCGTGAACTGGCAGGCGGGGTGGGGGGGGAGGTGGGGGGAGGGGGGACAGCGGCGATGCAGGACACAGATATTTGGTGATCAGCACTAATTACTCCTGTAACCTTCATGATAGATAGGAAATCATTCAGTGTGCTTGGTTTTCTTTTCTTTTCTTGCCTCTTTCTTTCTTTCTTTCTTTCTTTCTTTCTTTATTTCTTTTTGTTTTTTGAGACAGGGTCTCTCTCTGTAGCCCAGGCTGGTCCTGAACTCACTGTGGAGCCTAGGCTGGCCTCAAACTCGCAGCATTCCTGCCTCTGCCTCTCAAGTGCTGGGATTACAGGCGTGTGCCACCATGCCTGTTTGTGATGCTGCTATAAAACATAATTCTAGCTACATTTTTTTTTTTTTTTCAGTTAAGGGTTCTGGGTGCCATGTGAGCCTGTATTGGAGTGTGGCTCACCTAGAGGTGACCTCAGCACTTGTGGATGCTGGGAGGCCTATCTGCTAAAGTTAGGTAGGACTTTCTAGACTCACTTCATTGTAGACACTATGTTCCTACTTCTAGTACATTTCCAGAGGGTAGTCATGTTAGCATCTGACGTATGTATGTACGCATGTGTGTATTTATTTTTATTTAAACAAGGTCTCATTGTTTAGTCCAGGCTGGTGTCAGTCTCATAGCATTCCTCCTGCCTCAGCCTCTGTAGTGACGGGATTCCAGGCATGTGCCACTACACCAGGCTGACCTTCACGTGGTGCTGGCAAGTCAACCGAGGGCCTTGTGCTTGCTAGCGCAGCACTTTAACCACTGAGCTATGTCCGCCACCCACGTCTGAGGTTTCTGAAGCTTCACATATAGTTCAGAATTTCAAAAGTTTTTGTCAAATGCTGTAATTTTTATAGGTATGTATATTTTAAATTGCTTTTTATTAGATTCTTTGATAAAGTGGTTATCAGGGAAGATTGAAGTTTGAACTTTAAAGATAGTGAGAAACCCTGCTCCTTCCTGGGCAAGGCCTTTGCCATCATAATAGGGAGTGAAGCTGGCCTCTTCCCACGTGTAGAGTCCATGGTGGCCAGGAAGTAGGTTTTCATGCGATCCAGGAGACTTTGAAACTGATGGACTCATCTGATAAAGAAATAGAATCAACATTGACTTGCAGAGTAGCTTTCATTTTCCATTAAAGTTTTAAATTTTATTTTAAAATATTCATGAATGGTTTCAAAACAAAGGTTGTTGGTTCTTAGATGTCACTGATGTTTAACTCATAATAAACCTAGATATTTCTAGAAATAAAGAACAAGCAGGACACTTGCTACTCCTGGCTGTAGTCTTGGGGGACCACGAGCACTTTCACCATACGCCTTCTCCCAGCCTCAGCAGTCAGCAATACCCCAAACTAGGCCCAGGATGTATAAATGACCAACACATGAGCACACACTCAACTTCCAAGCTTGTTCTTTATTTCATTGGCCAAATCAAGAAGTAGATCCAGGGTTAGGGTTAGCATGTGTGTGTGAGTGGGGAGATGTCTTGAGACATCAGAGACCTACTTTGAGGAAAATATACACAATTAAGACAGAAAACCAGCTATAATAGTGAATTTAGACCAAAT
>PVKB01002472.1:0-106240 GCA_004027205.1 Ctenodactylus gundi
TCTCTTCTGATCAAAGTTGTTTGGTGTTCTATATGCCTGCAATAGTTCCATGTTCATTTCATTTCTTAGATTTGGGAAATTTTCTTCCATTATTTCATTAAACATGCCCTTTAAGCCTTTTGTTTTGTCCTCAGTCTTCTCGACTCCCATAATTCTGGGGTTATTTCTCCTTGAATCATCTTTCAGTCGTTGTAATGATTCACTTTCTTTATTTACTTTGTATTCTTCATAGCCTGTATGTTGCAGCTTAGTCACTTTTTCTCAGTCTGACTTTCTATTCTGAAGTTGTTTAAAGTGGTTGCTTATTATTACCTGTGTGTTTTTCGTATCCTGATTATCTGCATTCAGTTTTTCTGTATCTCTGTTGTGTTCTTCTCTAATTTCTTCTTTTATCTTCATTATCTTCTTGTATATTTCTTCTCTGGTCTCCTCTAGTTGCTTTTCAAGGCTTGCTTTTTTGCTTATCTATGTATTGGTGTAGCTCTTCTGCTGTTTTATTTCCTGCTTTAATTCACTGAATATCTGGGCCCAGAAGATGCCATCATTTTGCCGCCATATTCATCTTTATTTACCCTGACTTCATCTCCTGGGGTTTCAGGTCTTTTTGTAGGAGATTTGTGACCGCGCCTCCCCATTTATTATTTGTTCTCCTCTAATTTCTTTTCAGGGCTTGCTTTTTGCTTAGCTAAATGTTGCTGTAGCTCTTGCGCTGTCAGTTTTTTTCCTGCTTTGCTTCTGGTTTAATTCCTGCTTTAATTCACTGACTATCTGGGCCCAGAAGTTACCATCATTTTTGTCCTTTTCTTTGGGTCCCGCAATTTCAGCACCTCTTGCACCCTTTCCTGGGGAGTCAGATCTTTTTGTATAAAATTTGTTACCATGTTTCCTCATGGTTCTGCTACCTCTGACTGTCTCTGGTGCGCAGGAAAGAGAATGGCTCCTGCTGATGTCACTACCTGCGAAGGCTGTTGAGCCCCGTTTCTGATCTGGGATCCGGGGCCTTTTCTAGGGGGAGCGCATGCTGCGTTTTTAGTACACACACCCATGGGTTGCTGCTTCTGAGGCTAGGGCTGCCCACAGAGAATGATTTCCACTTATCCAGATCCGTGCTTACCTGGGGCTGAAGTTCTGGCCTCTGGACCTTGTTTGTGATCTGTGGGTGCCGGCAGCTCGGGGCCACGCCCAGTGGGCTGCTTCTGACCCACCCACAGCCTCTTCTCCCGTTGTTGTATGCTCCGTCCTCTCCCAGCTCTATTCAGTCAGATGTTCAGGTCCCTGTGAGCTTTCCTCCAGGAGCCGTTTGAAGTCGGCTGTGACAGCTTTCTGGACTGCGGGGATTTTTTTTTCCCCATCTGGTTTCGATGATCCTTCCGAGTTTCTGGCCTCCCGCTGGTCACCTTTCAGTTTCTGGGGATGCTCCTCTCTTTCCAACCTACACCAAAGACGCTTTTTCTAACTATTTTCTTGACTTTTTAAGTGAGTTGATTGTGCAGTGTTGTTACTCAGCTGCCAACTTGACCGGAACCCCTGCATTGTAATTTAAAAGGCAAACTAGCTGGATAAGTTTTAGTTTTATTCCTTTGAATTACTGTGCTCACAAAACAAACTGAATTTTAGTTTATCTGGTATGCCTGAAAACATTTAAGTTATTCCACACTCTACTTTCTGTGCTTCCTTCAAGGAATTTTCCGAGAGTTTGGAGGTGCGAGATGTGCGCACAATATAGTGAAGTACCCTCAGTGCCGGCAGCACGCCCTGATGACCATCCAGCAGCTGGTGCTCTCGCCCAATGGAGATGATGACATGGGCACGCTCCTGGGCTTGATGCACTCAGCCCCGCCCACGGAGCTGCAGTTGAAGACTGACATTCTAAGGGTAAGTTTGATAACCGTGTAGCTGCTCTCTTACTACTAAAGTCTAAGACTATATTCAGTCGATTTGTATATAAATTATAGGCAAAGAAATTTCAGAAATCCAAAAACCAAAAAAATTCATAATTTCATACACATTAAGGATTTGTAAGAAATCCAGAAATTCCTTCTTTTCAATATTATTGATTTATTGCTTATAAACCTTTACAGTAGTTATCTTGGCCTATAACAATTTTCTTAAATTCAGAAGCATATTGTTTATGTGGAGTACCTTAATAAATTCTAATATGTGCATTATCTGTTCATTTTGAAATCAAATGTGTGTGTGTGCAAGCGTGTCATGGATATAGTAGTAGATATTAAATAGTACACTGCAAATTTTATGTATACTATTTTCATTTTACTTTTTAGCAGTCTTATTTATTAAGTTGCAGCTTGGGTATGTTGACATAATTGACTCGTGAGTCTTGTAGCAGACCACTAGATCTCTCTGTCTTCCACAGTATCATCATATGTTACAAAGACATGCACAAATGCATTTTTTTGTGTTACTGTGGTTACTTTTTCCATATAAGAACTGCCAAAAATGAAAAATAAATGTATATCCTCAAGCCAAAATTAAATATTTTACTTTTATTTATTTAAAGCACAAAATACCTTACGTAGTGAATTGTGTAAAGTAAAGGTACTCAGTAATATATAAAATTTTTTTCAAGTATCAGAAATCAGTGTAATTACAACAACAGCCAGTTTCACTGACTGTATCCTGTGTGTCAGGTGATGTTCTCTTCGTTATGTGCATCTGCCAACCTAGTTGTACTCGTAAAGATGGACAGTATCAGTATCTCTGTTTTATATATTATTATATTTTATATATGATTATATTTTATATTTAACCACAGACTAGTTAAGTAATTTTGCCAAGTACATATGTCTAGGAAATAGAAGTGTGAAACCTGAAGCCACGTGGTGTTTCTGCAGAGTTGTGCTTTTAGTTTCTGTGCTATGAGTAAAAGTAGTTTTAATCAAAAAGACACAGTCTTAGAGTCTTCAGGTCATGCACTAATCCAAGTTAATATTATAACTGTGAATTCAGTTTATTTAATTTGACTAGACATGGAAACTGTATTGTCACCCAATACTATTACAATAGAAGTTTATTAGTAACAAAGTTCTGGAAGGAATCTAGTATGTTTTTCTGTTTTATAGATTGCATAGGCACAGATATACGCAAGTAGATATTTATCATTTCTGAAGCAGTGTATTCTGGTTATGTATATTATTGAATAGAATTTCCATTCTTCAAATACCATTAGAAATGTGTGTGATATTTTAATAATATGATTTTTTAAAATATAGAAACTGAGAAGATTATAAATTGTATCTAAAGTAATAGTAGATACTGTGTTCCAAGTATTAAGGAAAAGGAGCCTCATGTATATATAACCGTACTTCACACAGTATGGTACAATGTTTAAGTGCAGGAGAGGGGAAGTTAGATTTGTGCCGGGGTTTATCTTATGTTTGCCATATGTGGTCTGTGGCCAGTTTTTTAACGATGTCGGCCATAGTTCCTCACTTAGGTAGGGTAGTGATACAGAGTAGCCATTCCAGATCTTAGCATCTGAGATATAAAATGCTCCACTTTACAAAAGTTTTTGAGTGCTGATGTTGTGCCGCAGTTAGACAGTACTGTGGCAAGAAATACAGGATTACTAGGCCACACATATAAGGTATATATGAACTTAGTATTTAGCCTTCGGTCCCATCCCTTACTATGTATATGAACATATGCTGAGAAGTATCTGAAGAATTTCTGGTGCCAGCATTTTGCATCAGGGGTGCTCATGCTGTAGTACCTAACATGTGAGATTGTCAAGAGGATTAAAGAAAATAATGCCACTAGGTGCCTAGTGCATAGTGAATACCTGATAAAATATTAGATAATATTATATAATGTTGTTTCTAACAATTTAAGATAAACATATGACAATTCAATAAATAGAAATTTTGATTTACTTGTTTACTTTAGATATTGTTTGTTATATTCTGGAAAGAGCATACTCTTAGTCCTCAGGCTGCAGTACAAGATCAAATGTCTAGTGAGTCTCCTAAAGAGAGCCCTCTTTCTGGCATGTGACAATGCGGTCCTGTTACATGTGTCACAGTGCCTCAGCTTTTGGCCGCGCTGGCCATCTCTGTGATCCCTCCTGGAATAAATCCATTTATATACAGGTCAACACACACACATTTTCCTGATGGTATAAAATTATATTAAAACGTATATTTGCTCATTTAATAAAGTTACTTTGTAACTTTGGTATTGCTGATTAAAGATAGAGGAAAAACGGTTTAGCCAGTATTTGGATAGAACTTCAGTTGTTCAAAACAAATGTGCGGTGGTCTTATGTGATGTTTTGTTTTGCCTTTACTGTGGCATTTTTGAATTAAAAGACTACTGGATGTGCTTCATAGGTTTACTCATCAGTACGTGACAAAAATACGTCAGATGTTCACAGAGTGGTGGTTGGTTGAATTTTGCTTTGGTAGTTAAAATTTTGAATTTGGTTAGTTTTTGTTTTGTCTTTTGTCTTCTTTAGGCCCTCCTGTCAGTACTCCGAGAAAGCCACCGTTCAAGGACGGTTTTTAGAAAAGTTGGGGGATTTGTGTACATTACATCCCTCCTTGTTGCTATGGAAAGATCTTTGAGCTGTCCGCCCAAGAATGGCTGGGAGAGAGTGAACCAGAGCCACGTGTTCGAGCTTCTCCACACGGTGTTCTGCACATTGACTGCAGCAATGCGCTACGAGCCAGCCAATTCTCACTTCTTTAAAACAGAGATTCAGTATGAGAAATTGGCAGATGCTGTTCGGTTTCTTGGCTGCTTCTCAGACTTAAGAAAAATAGGCGCCATGAATGTCTTCCCCTCAAACACACAGCCGTTTCAAAGACTGCTCGAAGAAGAGGTGATTTCACTGGACTCTGTGTCTCCTACTTTACGACACTGCAGTAAACTCTTTATCTTTCTCTACAAAGTTGCCACAGACTCTTTTGACAGGTATGGCTATCCTCCCTCTTCCGACTTACAGAGTATACTCAGTGTGACCTCAACGTTATGCTAACCTAAAGAAAAATGAAACAAATGGTCTGCCTATTTGCTTGATGTGTATCACTTTGAGAATATTAGAGTTGCCCTGGTATTAGCTTTTTCTTATACCTAAGAGGCTGTATGTTATTGTAAACTTAGGTTGTTTCTCTCATTGCCCTTAACCGAATAGTTTCTATGTGGTTTCCTTTAGTAGTGTTTGCATTTGTTTTCTTTTTGCTCTTTATTCTCAGAAACCATGTGCCGCGTCTGGATGCACTGATACTGGTTATCAGCAAGGGAACATGGTTATGATGGTGTATATTGCCAGGCAGGTGGCAGATAGCTGGTCATTATCACCATATTATGGTCCTTGCAAAGTGATTCAGTGCCCCAGGAAACGTATCAATGCCTTGAACTGTCAAGTTCAAGATTCTGTCAAAGCCTTTTCCTCATTGATTTAGCAGTAAGAGCTTACCAGAAGCCTGTTGCTGCCACTTTATTCATTGTATCGGCAGCCGTTGAAGATCCAGCTCTGTCTGAGACCACCTTGGCCCTTGCTGTCCTGTAGCTGATAATATGGATGTGGAAACAATTCCTGGGCTTAGGACCACTTCTCTGATGGGGCGATCGCGGGTTCTGAGGAAGGACATAGGGAAAGCCACTTTATCTCAGTCACTTTCCTCACTTTTTACTATGGTAATAGTCTATGAGTGTTCATGCTGCTAATTTATCTGTTGACAGCATTATCATTTCTTTAATAAAATAAATGAATTATTTTTAATAATTGTACCCACAAGTAGACCAAGTAACCACTGCTTCTAATAGGTTTTTTATTCTTTACCACAAAATACATACTTCTAAATATTTATCGAGATATTTCTTCATAGCAATTAAAATATGTTAATCTAAATAAAAATGAAAAAAATGAATCTTCTATTTGCTTAAGGACTATTACCTAGTCTCTAATATTTAGATATCCAAGTATTATAAAAAATGATTTTTTCCAGCTTAAAGATGAAAGTGTGTATAGACTATTAATGTACGAATAAAAATGTGTAATGATTATTCACTCATAGGCAACGTGAGATTGAATATATAGTAGGAATAAGCTGTGCAGAGCTCTGTGACTAGACTCAACTTCTTCCCTCTGATTTTCTACTTATCCTAGTTCGTATACTTCATCTTCAGTTTGCATTGTCAAAAACAAGGTCGCAGAAGTCTGTTTAACCAATATGTTGGATGTGAACATGAATAGAGTAAGCCTCTGCCTTGGGCACGCTTCTGGGTTTCGTCAGGCGCGCATGTTGTGGTTGTGTTGCTCGTCCCTGCTGAGTGTGGAGGGTGACCTTTATTAAACTTAGTGGCATTTCTTGTGAAACTAACCAGCTGCCCATCTGGTGTTCTCTCCTCTAACTTCTCTAAACCACCCTGTCTGTTTTGTTGTCTGTAGTCGCGCAGAGCAGATCCCTCCTTGCCTGACAAGTGAGTCTTCTCTCCCCTCTCCTTGGGGGACGCCCGCTTTGTCCAGGAAAAGGTACTGATCTTATGAGAGATCTCAATCTTTATTTGCATGGGTTTTTTTTCCCTGTGCCCACCGATGCATTTATGTGACTTTCTGTTTAATTTCTTATTTTAGGTTTTATGTTTTGAAATTACTAATTTCCCTTGGTATATTATGAGAATAAAATGTGTTTATGCTATAAAGTTGTGAAGGACATGTAAAATGTTCTCATTCATCTCTGCTGTGTAATCTACATATTTTGTTTTTAGAGCAGGCATCTTTTAGGAAAAGAGGACATTTAATGCCTTTATTTATAAGTAGGCTGTTTTTCCAGTTGTTCTTTTTAACTTTAATTATTGGGGGGGTTGTTCTTTATTTTAATAATGGCTCTGAACGTGAGCCTCACAGCACTGGAAGCAAATGTGTATTTTCTCAGTCATGTTCAACCAGTTGATATAGGATGCTTTGTCAGAGACTTGTCAAGGCTCAACTTTGAAAATGAAGGAAAAAAACTATCCCAGTTTGTATTTTCGTCTGTTCCTTGTTGATCGATAAACTTACCTAGTCTGCCTCATAAATAAAGCTTATAATTTTTTAAAAGAGCAGCTAATTGACAAAGGAATAATTAGAATCCATTTAAGATTTCACTTTTCTGTACTATAAGTGATCATAGTTCCTGTGTTGGCACCAAGGCCTCTTGCTTCCTCTCTTTGTTTTCCTCATGAGCAAGAGCAGTTCCTTAACTCTTAAATATTTCCAACTTTGGCTCTCAAAAAATAAATCCTGAGAGTCTGCAATATTGTTTTAATCTAACTACTGTTGTTCAAATTTTAAAACATGAATATAATTGTAGGTAGTGTGTTATCAGTGTGTCATATAATTGCAGTTATCTTACTGCACAGTGTTTTCCAGCATACAGTCAGCCAACCAAGTCTGTAGATACAAGAACCCTGCATTGAAAAATTTTTTTAAATTAACATCTATATTGAGTATATAGAGACTTTTTCCTTGTTATTTAATCCCTGATCAACATAATCTAACTATTTACATTCTATATCATTGTGTTACATATTATAAATAGTCTACAAATCACTTAACATGTACAAGGGAAGAGAGTGTTAAGGTTATCTACAAATACTGTGCCATTTTAACATCAGGGACCTTGACCATATGTCGATTTTGGCATTCATAGGAGGCTCAGAAACCAATTTTTCATGAACATCAAAGGCCAGCAGTCTTTCTACCATAGTATTCATAATACTTATTAGGTATGTAGAAAGACATATTTTTCTTTTTCTGTTAAAGTTGTGTTGGGCTTATATCTCATTGTAGTTACAGTATACACAGAATAGTCTTAAATGAATTTCGGGTTGTTCATTATATTTGTGCCCCCCAAAACTACTTTTCTTTGGCAGGGCTGATGGTCAAACCCAGTCCTCATGCCGCCAGGCAAGCACTTTTCCCACTGAGCCGTACCTCCAACTTCTGTTTCTCTTTTGCTTAAAAAAAGCTGATCTTAATTTAAGAAACCAAAAACTAAATAAATTTGGAGTTGACTTAGTATCATTTTCTATGCTAAAATAAATGAGGTAAAAGCTGCTTGTGTTTGAAGATTTGTATGTACTCATGATCTCAAGAAACTGCTAAACATTAGAGAAAAATTTAAATTATGTGAGTTGAAATTATTAAAAATCCCAATTTTAATATATAGAGATCACATAATAAATCAAGAAAGCCTGAATGTTGCTGTTTTTCAAAATAGTCCTTTGTAAGTTTTAACCCAAAAACACAAAACAGAAATACTCAAACTAATACATTTCCTTAAAAAAAATCCATAAAAACTTATGATATCAAATTGGTATTTGGAAAAGTGAAAACAGCATATTTTTTTCTTTTGACTAGGGCTTCCCATGATTAGTCACTTAGGGCTTGGAGCCAGAAGCATTCTTTTATCATTTGTAGTGTGGCTACATGTAGATATGCCAAGTTTTTCCCTTCAGGGAAAACTCTTACCATGGTAAGTTACCAGAACAAATTTCTAATCCATGGAAGTTCTCTTTCAATCTTACCAAGTAATGTGTCCCCCAGACGGGAAGTTGTGCTAAGATCAGTGGTTTAGTTTGGGTTTTGTGATGCTGAGTATGGAACTCAAGGCCTCAAGCATGTCGGACAAGTGTGAGCTGCGTAACAAGGTCAGTGTTGACATTTTCAGTTTGCCATTTCAGGCCGGTTACACACATTGCATTAGTAATAACCACAAGCAGGTAAGCAATTAATGCAACATTTCTTACTTCACGAATTCAAGTACAGAATCTTTGAAATTAGAACTTAGATCTCACTGTTTCTAGAATGTAACAAGCTGCGTCAGCACACAGGCATCTTTTTCTTACGGCAAACGTTTTCGATTTGTTGGCAAAAGCAGAGACCAATGCTGTACTGTGTTTTTATGACTTTGGAACACTCTAAGGAAGTTTTGAATTGGTGATGCTTGTGAAATCCTGGATATTCTTCTCTAATTACTTTAAAAATCGTGAGAAAAAGAGCGAGCCAACCTCATATTGGGAAAACTAAACCACATGGTATTTTCCATTATTGATTATTTAGGAAAAATAATAAAACAGAACTATAACTGAACAATGTTAGAGCCAGCAAAATACAAAATAATTAAAATTGTCCCAAATAGATCTGCCATGGAGCAAAAGGTGGCAAGTGTAATTGTCATACAAAATATGAGCTCTGTTACTCTGGGTCTGTCTGCACTCTATGACAAAGGAAAGCAGATTCAGAGTCCATATATGTATGTACTCCCAGGAGAGGTAGGTGAGCCTTTAAATATAAAATGAGAAGATTAAATAGAAGCTTTTATAACTTCTAAAAATACTGAAATGTGACAACTAAAATTTGAAATATCTTTGTATCCTGTCTTTGCAAATGGTTAAATCTGTCTTATAAATAAACTACCTATTAAACTGCCCATAATTCATAAGTTTTAAAAAAAAAACATACCTGTGGCGATAGCCTAAGTGGCTTAATAAACATTAATAATATATAACATGTGTATACCTAAGTTGAGTTAAAAAATAACATGTTTCAGTTTTTTTAAGTTTTGTATTTTTCTAGCTTGAAAATTCCTTTCTGAGAATATTGTATTATACAGTATTATAAAAATATTATATTATAAAATATGTTTTATATATATCTTAAAAGTTTATTACTATAACAGTTGTACGTTAGTAAAGAGTACAGTTGTCCAAAACATTATGATTGTAATATATGTTGAAACCATAATACAAGTTGAAATCTGGTTTTTACCTGTTATTTTAGAAATAAGTTTAGAAAGAAGGCCTGTTGGAAATTTTACAGTTAAAAATCTTTTTTTTTCAAATCAACTTTTTGCGTGTAATGAAAGTAGTTTTTTGAAATTCGTACATTCTTGGTTGGGAATCTTTACAGGCGTTTTGCATTTTTTAGGTGAATCAAATATTTTAATACATAGAGATCAAGGTAGGTGGAAGACACCTGCTAGTACTAAACATTTGGAAGTCTCTTTCTTAGTAAGTACAGAAATTATGTCTTCGTGGGTAAAAAGCAGCAAGAGGCAGGAATGAAAAGCATAGGGGGTGGTTGCTGATTTCTAAATAAACCAGGAGAGACTGTGTGCTTTTTCATAAGTGAAGCCGAATGCTTTCCTGGAATTTCTTTGAAAAAAGGACACAGTGTCTCCCCCCATTCCATCCCCCCCCCCCCAAACATGGCAATACCAATTCTTTGCTCTTAAATCTCTGATGTAAAGTTTCTGTCTCCAAACTGCTCTCATGGCAGAGAGCTGCACCGGTGCTTCTCCCGGCTCTTAGTGTTAGGCAGATGATGCAGAAACAGACTCATTGGAACAACCAGCTCCCATGGGCCAGAGCCACAGTATCTGCTTCTCGGTGCCACGGTGCAAAACATGCGGGATCCGTACTTGGTAGTTGAATGGTGTAAAGTAGAATGGGGAGACCGTGAGAAGATGCCCATGTGGCTTGGTGTTCTGAGTCGCTCGGTGGAGTGCTGCATTACACATGCCTTTTGAGTTCTTAGAAATTGTTGGGAATATTTTCAGCAGTAGTGGCAGGGATGCAAAAAGCAAATGTCATCCCCAGTAAACCTGAAGAGATTTTCCATGATGCTCGGTATGTGTATTCTGCAGTGCTCAGGGCTCTGCGCCAGCCCCACCTCAGCTGCCCTCATTGCGGAATAGGCCATGTTGGTCTTCCTGATTGTGTTGCCCGTGGAGTAGCCTAAAGACACACGGCAGTTTGCAGGAAAGCCGTCACTTGGAGGGGCAGAGTGTAACCTCACGTCTCATCAGATGCTCGGCTGTCATCCTATTAGCTGTGATTCGCTGTGATTTCTGTGTTTTTTTTTTTTATGTCTTCTCAAGTAGATAAATGGTAAAGGCATAGAAGAGCCAAGAGGTGATAAATTCTGTTTGTAATCAAGGAGAGTTGAATACATACATATATATATATATATATATATATGTGTGTGTGTGTATGTATGTATACACACACACACACATATACATATACATATATAGCGTCGCAACCATAAGGGGTTTTATAAACCATCACTGAATATAAAGCGTTTTGCGTATCAGTGAATAAAATAAATTTAGCAGCCAATGAAGCAAATGAACTGAGAAGGCAACGTAAATTAAATGCTAACTAGGCCTTCCGTTATTTTAGGCACACATATCATTCTGTTTCAACGCCCCCCATTTACCCTGCAAAAAATGTGGCTGACCTGAAACTCCACCCGACCACTTCGTCTCTGCAGAGCTCTGACACCGTCATCATCCACCCAGGGGCCATGCTCGCCATGCTGGACCTCCTGGCCTCTGTGGGCTCCGTCACACAGCCAGAAGTAAGCTTCCATGTGTCCCTTCCCACCCCTCGTGCATGAAGGGTCATGTGTGTGTATGCAGGAGCAAGGGGCCCCTAACACACTGAAGTAGGGAAAGGAAAGACAAGGATAGAACTGTTTGATCTTGCTTTGCAGAGCAAGTGTTATGTATTTGTTTTAGAATACAACTGATTTGTGACGGATGAAACCAAAACATTTGCTTCTCATCGTTGGATAATTGTTTCCTGTGGTAAATCCTGTTTACCAGTTAAAATCTTTGTTTTGTTTGTGTGTTTTTGTTTATTCTTGTGTCTGTGTTTCTGGGATCAGATGCGTGGCCTTCACATTGGACTCTGTCCCCAACCATTTTTTTACTTTTGATTTTGAGAGTCTCACTAGTTCTAACTAAGTTGCCTAAGTTGGGCACTAACTTGGAGTCCCCTTGCCTGAACATCCCAGAGCACTGGCATTTCCGGTTTGTGCCACCAAACCTGACAAAATGTTTAATGAGTAATACAAAAAAGAAAAATGACTGAAGATACTACATTGAGACTATTTTTCTGTTTTCACTTGTAGTGCTCGAAAGTTTTGATGAGTTGGAGTTTGGGTGGCTATTTCTGTGAAAATGTTAAATGGTTTCTAAGGCTTAAAGTGGCACAAATGTGAATCATAGCCTCCCTTTAAGCTCTTCATTTACCCTCCATGAAAAAGAATTTATATCCACTATATCTTTAAAATAGAACCACTATTAGTTATGTAGTCCTGGAATCAAGAAGAATTGAAGACAGCAGAGTCTAGTTAGATTCCAGCAACATTAAATGAAAAATATTTGCCTGGCCCTGTCGGGAATTGCGGTATCAGTGGTATCAGTGCAGGCAGTGGCTTTCTTTGTCTGAATGTGTTTTGAAGTAGAAACCTCACATTAAATGGTGTGTTGCCCCTGTCTGTGGTTGCAATACCTGTAATAATCCTAGTACCTTGGGAGACTGAGACTGAGTAGTATTGCAGATTCCTAGACAATTTAGCAAGGCTTTCTCAAAATGCAAGTCATGACTTCTGTCACTAAGAAAGCCTTTCTTTGTTGCCTTTAGCATGCTCTGGACCTTCAGGTTGCTGTGGCAAACATTTTACAGTCGCTGGTACATACAGAACGAAACCAGCAGGTCATGTGTGAAGCAGGTCTTCACGCGCGCCTGCTGCAGAGGTGCAGCGCGGCACTGGCTGACGAGGACCACGCTCTGCACCCTCCACTGCAGCGGATGTTTGAGCGACTCGCCTCGCAGGCCCTGGAGCCCATGGTGCTCAGGTCAGTAAGTTCTCTTCGTCATAGTCACAGGAGCCACAGTTGGGTTTTTTCCACTAAAATTCTGCTTTACTATTCGGAAGTTGTAATTTGAACAATAGTAAGCATGGAGAAGGCAGCAGTGACTTGAAAGCACACAAGTGACAAATTATGCAATAATCAAAAAAATTCAGATGAATCTCAGACTTCAGTACATTGAGGGGACACGATTCAGGAATTTAAGAATTCTGTATGTAATCTTAGCTTTCTTCTTGCCTATATGTTGTTCATACATGAATTCCAAACTCCATGACATATTTGGGGAGTTGAAGAGCATCTCTGCATGCCCCATTTCAGAGGTTCACCCCTTTCCTAGCTGACCATTGCCCCTTTTTCTACCGTGTCACTCATGTTGGGACCTTTTTATGCCGTTATGTGTGGATTTCATAAGAGGGAGACCTGTCTATAGTTAGTCTTTTGTGCTTGGTCCATTTCACTGAACATTATTAACTAAAGGTGGCCCCATTTTCATTCAAAACCTTCTTATCTGTCTTTCTTTATGGCTGCATAGTATTCCATTGCATATATGTCTGCATCTTCTTTTACCATTCCACTACATATGGACAGGTAAATTGTTTCCAGGATTTGGCTATTATAAATTGTGCTTCTATAAACAAGGATATACATCTGTCTTTTTGGTATTTTGACTTTCTTTTGGGAACATGCCCAGTGAGCTGTAGCGGGATCAAATGGAATTTCTATTTTCAGCTTTCTCACAAATTTCCAAATTGCTTTCCGTAATGGTTGTACCAGCTTGCATCCCTTCCAGCAGTGGAGTAGAGTTGCTTTTTTTTTCCAGGCCTCGTCAACAATTTTTGTTTTTTGAGTTCTTGATGCAGGCCATTCTCAGTGGAGTGAGGTAAAACCTCAGATGTGTTGAAGACCACTTCGTCATGTGCTTGCTGGCCGTTGGAACTTCTTCTGAGCAGCTTCTTTTCATTTCAGCTGCTCACTTCTTGATGGGGTCAATTTTTTTAGAGGGCTTTATGTTGTTTAGGTCTTTACATGTTCTAGATATTAATCCTTTGTCTGAAGTGTTACTGGTAAATATCCTTTCCCACTGTGTGGGGTGTCTCTTCAACTTGCTGATTGTTTCTCTTGCTGTACAAAAGCTTTTCAGTGTAATGTAGTCCCATTTGTTGACTCTTGCTGAGATTTCGTGTGCAGCTGGTGATCTGTTCAGAGAATCCTTTCATGTCCATGCGTCTTCTACAGTTTTAGCTATTTTGTCTTCCAGTATGTTCATTGTTTCTGTTTTGGTGTCCAGATCTTTGATCCATTTTGATCTGATTTTAATGTGTGGTGACAGATACAGGTCTAGTTTCATTCTCCTGTGTGTGGAGATCCAGTGTTCCCAGCACCATTTGTTGAAGATGGTGTCTTTTCTCCAGTGGATTTTTTTGGCCCCTTTGTCAAAGATCAGTATCCTCAGTTCTGTTCCATTGGTCATCTTGTCTTTTCTTGTACTAGTACCATGTAGATTTAATCACTATTGCTTTGCAGTATTTTTTTGAAATCTGGGATTGTGATTCTTCCAGCTTTTCCCTGTTACTTAGAATTGCTTCTGGGTCTTTTCTGGTTCAAGTTGTTTTTCCTAGTTCTCTGAAGAATGTAGTTGGTATTTTGATTGGTATTGCATTGAATTTCTATAGTAGCTTTGGAAGTATGGCCATTTTGACAATATTAGTTCTTCCTATCCAGGAGCATGGGATGTCTTTCCATTTTCTAATTCCCTTCAGTCTCTCCTAAGGACTTTGTAGGTTTTTTTGCATAGGTCTTTCACCTCTTCGGTGAAGCTTATTCCTAAGTGGTGGTGGTGGTGGTGGTGGTGGTGGTGGTGGTGGTGGTGGTGGTGGTGCTGCTGCTGCTGCTGCTGCTGCTGCTGCTGCTATTGTGAAGGGGGTTGTTTTCTTGATTTCTTACTCTTTCTATTCATTGCTTGTGTATAGGAATTACATTCATTTGTGAATATAGATTTTGTAACCTGCTACTTCACTGAATTTACCTTATTAGTTCTAAAAGTCTTTGGGTGGAATATTTTGGGTCTTCTGTATAGAGTATCATGTCATCTGCAAATAGGTATAGCTTTACTTCCTCCCTTCCAGTTGTATTCCCTTTTTTCCTTGCTCTTACCTGATGGCTCTTGCCAGAATTTCCAGCACTATGTTAAATAGTAAGGGTGACAGTGGGCATCCTTATCTGTTCCTGAATTGAGTGTGAATGCTTTCAGTCTTTCTCCATTTAGGATTATATTGGCAGAGGGGTTGTTGTAAATAGCTTGAATCATGTTGAGGTAGGGTCCCTCTATTCCTGTCTTCTTCACAGTCTTTATCATATATGGGTGTTGGATTTTGTCAAATGCTTTTTCTACATCTATTGAGATAATCATATGATTTTTATCTTTGCATCTGTTAATGTGATGTATTACATCTATTGATTTGTGTTTGTTGAGCCATCCCTACATGTTTGGAATGAAGCCTACTTGGTCATGGTGTGTGATCTTCTTTATGATTTGTTGTTGGCAAGGGTTTTTTCTTGAGTATTTTTGCATGTATATTCATTAGGGATATTAGCCTGTAGTGTTCTTTTTTTGTTGGGTCTTTGTCTGGTTTTGGAATTAAGAGTATGCTTGTTTCAAGTAATGATTTGGGCAATTTTCATTTCTTTTCTGTTTCTTTACAAAATTTGATGAGCATTGATACTAAGTCTTCCCTAAATTTTTTATAGAATTCTGCTGGGAGTCCTAAGCTCTTCTTGGTTGGAAATGTTTTCATTACTTCCTCAATTTCATAAGTGGATATTGGCCTACTCAGGTGTTTAATTTCTTCTTCATTCGGGTTGGTGGTTGATACATGTTTAGGAATTGATACATTTCTTTTAGATTTTTTGATTTATTGGAGTATAAATTTTCTGAGTAACTTCTTTTTGGATTTCCTTATTACCGGTTATAATTTCACTTTTTCATTCCAGATTGTATTGATGTAGATTTTCTTGTTACTTTTTCTTTTTTGTGTGAGTTTAGCAAGGAATTTAACAATCTTGTTTATCTTTTTTAAAAAACAACTGTTTATTTATTTATGTTTTAGTTTCTATTTCATTAATTTCTGCTCTGATATTTATAATTTCTTTTCTTCTATTATCTTTGGTATCGGTTTGTTCTTCTTTTTCTAAGGCCCTGAGTTGTGAGGTTAGGTTACTTCTTTGGGCTTGCTCAGTTCTTTTTATGTGTGCATTTATGGAAATGAATTTTCCTCGTAACACTGTCTTCATTGTGTCCCAGAGGTTGTGTTTTAATGTGCTGCCATTGTCATTTGTCCTTGTGAACATTTTTGTTTCTTCCTTGCTTTCTTCTGTAACCCAGTGTTTATTTAGAAGAGTGCTGTTCAGTCTCCATCGGTTTCAGTTGTATCTTTTATTTGTACTGTAGTTAGTTTCTAGTTTTATTCCACTATGATCTTACAGGGTACACGGGATAATATCAATTTTCTTTTATGTGTTTAAGCTTGTTTTGTGGCCTAGACTGTAATCTGTTTTGGAGAATGTTCCATGGGCTGCTAAGAAACGTGGGTAGTCTGTTTCTGTTGGATTGAAAATTCTGTATATGTCTGTCAGATCCATTTTATCTGTGATGTAGTTCATATCTGCTATGTCTTCGTTGATTTTGTGTCTAGTTGACCCATCTTCTTGGGAAAGAGGAGTACTAAAGTCTTCCACTATTAGAGCATTGGAGTTTATCTGTTTTTTGAAGCCTAGTAGCTTTTGTTTCACGTAGTTGGGTGTACCATTTTTCAGAGCATAAGTGCAAACAATTGTGAGTTCCTCTTGTTGGATTGTTTCCTTTACAAGAATGAAGTAACCTTGTTTTTTGACCTGTTTTGGTTTAAAGTCCATCTGGTCAGCAAAGAGTGTCACTACCCCTGCTTTTTTAACCAGACCACACGTCTTAACAGCACATGGTTCCACAGTATCCAAATACATAAGGCTTCGGGGGGACATTTCAGATCCAAACCGTAACAGTAGCCAAATAGATTTAATATGGAAATAATCTTATTCTTTCTTAGAAGAATAAACTTATTTCTTGTCATTTGGAGACTATAAAACACTTTCTTTATCTTATTATTTTAATATGGATGCTTTCTTAAAAATAGTTGGAATTAATTTTTAACTTTCAGGCTAACTCCAAATGGATGCTGGATTAAGGAAGTTTATTTAGGAGACATTTATTCAGTAGTGTTGGATCAGGGAGCTTGCTCAGCCTTGATAATGCCAAGGTGAATAAGCCAGTCCTGCTTGTCACTTCCATCATCTTGTGAATATGTTCAGACATCAAAAGCTTTGAAAGTGACGGTGTTTCTCCTGATCCTTCTTAGGACCTGTAAAGTAATAAATTACCGGAAACAAAGAACAAACTGAAATGATGGTACAAGTACCTTGCCACTTATAAGGCACAGATTATAAAGTGTTTGTAATAGTTGACATAAAAATTAGCTAAGGATGCCTAACTTTTTAAGCCTTTAATAATTTTTTTGCTATAAGAAATTGTAAATAAAGATATTTCCTGGTTTTTATATGATATCATAGGTGACAGTATGTCAAGAAATCCAGTGATGTGTATGTAATTGGGCAGTTGTTAGGTCTGCGCACATACAGCAGGAGGAAGTGCTCCATAGCTTTTGTATTCTAACCCTCCATAATATACTCTCCTCTTTTCATGCTTGAGGAAAGAATAGAAGCAGCTCACTTTGTAAAGATAATGAAAGGGTAGAGCTTTTATTTATCCATTGCTATTTTTTCCTGATCTGTAAGATGTGAATTTTCTGTTTTTTCAATGTCTACTATACATTTCGCGCCTGGAGAAACACTAGTGAAATTTTTTTAAAAAGGAAGATTCATATTCTCAAGAAATTTGTAGCAGGAAATTAAAGTGTTGGCTGTTAATTCTGTAATCTGTGTGTTGCACAGCTTCTGTAGGACAGCTTGCCCAGATTTGGGGGAGAGTGACTCAGAGAGGGCTTTGGGAAGGGAGTGACAGATGAATAAGTAAATAAAGACTGGAGTTTAGTTAGCCTGTTAAAAAGGTGGGAGCAAAAATAACCACAATGAGAAAGACCAGAATACACACAACATTCCTGGGGAGAGAGAGGGGTTACTTGAACCTCAAGTAGAATATATAGCTTGATGTAGGGGTCTCCGTCCCGCGGGGACCCCCAGAACAGCTGAGGAGGGGTCAGGTGACAGAGTAACACACTCTGGGAGCCCGTTTCAGTGAACACAGCCTCACTTTATTGAGGAAGTCCAGGGGCTTAAGTAGACTAGGATAATGCGGAAGTTACCTTGGGCCAGTTAGCAAGGCCTTAACTAGTGGGGTTGCCTAGGAGGAAGGATGGAGTAGAGGAAGAAGGATGGGACTTGCCAACCAGCAGTTCGTCATTGGACAAGGTGGCGGGAGGTGTGCCCCTCAGACCCCATCTAGTGTGAGCTAGCGGTGAAGTATGCTTCTACCAGCTTGGCCTGGACTAGTGCAGGTAGGCTTCAACCCAACCTGAATCCCCTACAGCTTGGGGGTGGGGTGAGAGCAGCGATGTGGAGACTAACCTGGAAACCGTCACATAGGTGGTGCCATATGCCAAGCCATGTGGCGGAGGCTGGGGCTCTGTGCACTGGGAATGCACAGCCAGTCCAGAGTCTCACGTGAGAGTGACATTGAGTGATTTTAATTTTGAAACTATAGTGGGTAATGGATTGAATTGGGAAAAGATTGGACTCCCCATATGTAATCATGACTGTTTCAAGAGTATAAAAATAGTGCGATTGGTCTGGGTGCTATTAGCAGGAATGTAAGGAACAGGGCAGATTCTAGATATTTTTAAGGAACAGAATCAGCAGGATTTTATAGAGTGTGTGTGTGTGTGTGTGTGTGTGTGTGTGTGTGGCCAAAGAGAGGAGGTGAATCAAAGTACGCTTTAGTGAGATGTGGAGAGTAAGAGAAGTTCTGTGTTTTAGTACAAGGTAATAAGTTTAGCAATTTTGCATTTCTTTTTGTATTTAAACTATTGGTAGTCTGTTTTGATTCATTAAATCCCATTTTTGGTATATTTTGGTTTCTGAATTATGTAAAATTCTCCATCTAGGAATAATTTTTTGTCTCTTTTAGGGAGTTTTTGCGTTTGGCGAGTCCTTTAAATTGTGGTGCCTGGGACAAAAAACTACTAAAACAGTATAGGGTCCACAAACCAAGTTCACTGAGTTATGAACCGGACATGAGAAGTAAGTCACCTTTGATACTACTTTCCCCCCCATTTTATTGATAGGTATATATGTGATACATAAGGTTTGCACTGAACTTGAGTATTTTGTGCACATATATCCCTCACATCATAATGGCAGATCCTTCACCTCTCCCCTTTTTGACCCTCCCACACATCCTGCCATCTCCACTAGTTCCCACTATCCTTCCCCATTTAGTTCTATGAAATGACTGTAATCTGGGTTTCTCATATTAGAGAAACCACTATTTAACCTTGTGTATCTGATTCACTGAGCGTGATGGTTTCAAGTTGCATCCATTTACCTACAAAAGCTACAAACCTGGGACGGGTAGTATCCCATTGTATACATGTACCACAACTTATGTATCTATTGGTCTGTTGATGAGTATTTTGGTGTCTTTTACATTTTAATTATTGTTAGTTGTGCTGCTATGAAATATACATATATCTCTGTTATATGATGCTTTTACTCTTTTGGAAAAATTCCCAGAAGAGATATTGTTGGATCAAAGGGGATATTTATTTTCAACCCTTGAGGAATTGCCATACTGTTCTCCATAGTGATTCTACCCGTTTACAATCCCACCAGCAGTGGAAGAGCGTTCCTTTTTTCACACAGC
This sequence comes from Ctenodactylus gundi, assembly GCA_004027205.1. NCBI lineage: Eukaryota > Metazoa > Chordata > Mammalia > Rodentia > Ctenodactylidae > Ctenodactylus > Ctenodactylus gundi. The sequence goes on from PVKB01002472.1 coordinate 19,576, forward strand.
TTCTCCAGCATTGATGGCTGTTTAAGTTCGTGATATATGCTATTCTCCCTGGGATTAGAAGGTATCTTAGTGATGTTGTAATTTGCATTTCTCTAACGGCTAAGGATGTTGAACATCTTTTCGTGTATTTACTTCTTCATTTGAACTTCACCTAAGAACTGCTTATTCACTTCCGTTGCCCGTTTTTTAGTCCGGTCTTTGAATTGGAGGGGTCAGTTCTTCTTCACTTCCTTGTATATTCTAGTTACTGGCCTCCTTTCTGAGGTGTAGGTGGTGAAAAACTTTTGCCATTCTGTCAGTTCTCTCTACACTGTGTTGATTATTTTCTTTGCTGTGCAGAAACTTTTCAATTTGATATAATTCCATTTATTGATTCTGGGAGCTATTTGTTTGGCATTTGGTGTCCTATTTATTGAGAGAGTCTTCTTATACGAAGATCCTTTTGTCTAATTTGTCTTCCAGAAGGTTCAGTGTTTTGGTTTTGATATCTAGGCCTTTGATCCACTTAAATTTGGATTTGGTGCCTTTGGTTTATTCTTCTTCATGTGGATAGGAAGGATTAATAGAATCACAATCATTATACTACCCAAACTGATACATAGATTCAGGGCAATCCCTATCAAAATACCAACAAATTTTCTCACAAAATTTGAAAAAACAATTCTTAAATTTATATGGAACCGAAGAAGAACTAGACTAGCCAAAGCAATCCTGAATAACATGACAAAGGCAGGAGGCATTACAATTCCAGACATCAAGTTATATTAAAAAGCAACAGTTATAAAAACTATGTGGTACTGGGACAGAAACAGACTGGTTGAGTAATGAAACAGAACTGAGGATGCAAAAGTAAGCTCAAGTACCCTCATCTTTGATAAAGGAACCAAAAGTATACACTGGAAAGAGGATAACCTCTTCAACAAATGGTATTCCTCTTGTTGGCTCATTTTATTAATGAAAATCATATGTTAGATGAATATTATTTCAAGAAGTTTATGAAAAAAGGAAGGGAACTTATGTAAGGAGTTGACTAAACAGACAGCAGTGAAGGGAAGGAAGAAGTGGATGATGTGGGAAGCACCCAGAGAAGAGGAGAGTCGTGTGCAGCGTACCCTTGGCTCGGAGGGCAGCGTGCTGCTGCGTCAGAGGCACTGGTGCGTCTCCACCTTTAGCTAGTGCCCTTTGCTGCAGAGGCCAGGGAATGGCTTGTTATACAGTTACTACCAGGCTGTGTGTTTTCGGAACTGCTGCTGCAGGGAGACATGGAGGAGAGGAAATTAGAAATAAGGATAGAAAGTAAATGAAGTTATACACAAAGGAATAAGTGTAGGACCCACAGGCAAAATAATGAGGTCAGCTGGAGGGAAGCGAAAGTGAAGCTCATTTGAGGACAGGTGATCTTAGTAGTAGAAGAGGTAGGCGAAAAATGAAGAAGGGGCTGTTCCTGTGGACTTCACATCCTCCTGGGCAGTGGCAAGTAGTGCAGAGATGGCTTGATGTGAAGTGCTGCTCTCTTTGAAATCCACAGAGGACCCATTAGGAACATAGTAGATGATAGTTTTGTAGAGAGATGTGGTAATCTTACTGAGGAGCCTCCAAGGAGAAGATGTTGCAGGAAGAGTTGGCAGAATGCAGGCCCATCAGTCTGTTGCGGGATGTGGGGTGGTGGGGAGCTCAGGCCCATCTGCTCAGGAGCCCAGGCACTGGATGTCCTACCAGGGTCAATCCTGGGGTCTCCCTAGCTTTTACTTTATAACTTGCTTTAGTTAACCGTGACAATAAGGCATTTACTTTGAAGTATTACAGTGAGTATTACTAGTGGAAAAGACAAAAGGAACATGGAAGCCAGTGCCTTCATTTTTCCAGTGAGAATTTTGAGTCAGGTTAATAATTCTCGCCATAATTTTAATCCTGATCTTTTCTCCTACCAGTTATTACTGGTAATTAGGAAATGCTGTTACACAGAATTGTAAGATCATTTGAGTTCCTGCATAGTTTTATTGGAAAATAGTACTGCAAGTTTGCCTGTCAGTGAATACATGTACCCTTTATGTATTTCTTTTTATTATTATTACTTTTGTGCTTTTTATAGTCTTTTAGAATTGAGTTTAGAATTTGTTTCATTTGCTAGGAGTAAAAACAAAAATCCCTGTTTTCCCTAAGAGAACACTAAAATACCTTTTCCTTAAATTCAAGAACATTTTCAATCATATATTTCATAGGTCTAAGGGAAAAATTTAAAAATGGGAAGATGAGGAAAGCAATGTTTCACTTATCTCTGGTATTTTTTCATATGCAAAGTAACTTTTTTGTTTCAATGCCCTTTTTTCATTCTTAAATAATAAAAAGTCATTTTGTAAAATGAAAGTATAACCTGGCTTGCAGACCACATACCTGAGGTTATGTGGTAATAGTTTCTTAGGTAGCATTTCTATTGGTGATTTTTATTACTGTTCGTAAGTGTAGTTTCCACGGTTTCTACAGGCTCACATTCCTTTAGTTAAAATCTGAGTTTAGAACAGAAAATAAAGTACATTATAACTGGATAATGGCGTTGCTATTTAAAAATAACATTATTATGTTTGTAATTAAAGTGTACCATTTGAAAATAAATCAGCCTTGAAAGATTATTTTTAAATTCTGCATGTTAATTTTCCTAAGAGATTTTGCTTTGCATTACAGGTAGTCTGATCACATCTCTGGAAGGTCTGGGCTCTGATAATGTTTTTAGCTTACATGAAGATAACCACTACCGCATCAGTAAGAGCCTAGTAAAATCTGCAGAAGGGAGCACGGTACCCCTGACCAGGGTCAAGTGTCTTGTCTCAATGACGACCCCACATGACATCAGACTTCATGGGTCATCAGTAACTCCAGCTTTTGTTGAATTCGATACATCCCTTGAAGGGTTTGGGTAAGGAAATTGCAAGGCAGCCTTGTTTCATTCTACTATTGAATGCCTCAAGCTTGGATTTACAAATAAGTCTTTGGTTTTAAATCTAACTGATTAGAATATATTATGGTACATACTATGTCATATTTTCAAAATGATTTGTACATATTTTGAAATCTCTATGTTTAATTATTTATTATGTTTTTTTTAATTGGTGTAATAAAGGAGTCAGGAATTAAGACCCATGGCCACATCAGTATCTGTTAGTAAGGGTTTTGTAAACTTTATTGTTCTGTGAGCGTCTTTGGTACTTATTGCTAGGACAAAATACCCAACATCCACAATGTACAGTTTTAGAAGGTCTCGCACAGTCTGTTCATGAGTGGCAGGAAATAGTGGGAGCACATGGTGGAGGTCTAGTGGAGAAGAGCTCTTCATAGCGTGGCAGACAGAAAGCCAAGTAAGGGAGGAGCCAGTGGGTATCTGGAGACTAAGACAAAGGTAGAGCTTTTCCAAGAAGAAGCTGTGATAGTGTTTCTTCTTTCCTTTATTTAGTTCAAGCTGCGAGCTGGCTTTCCACACCTGTGGTGGGTACCCACCAATCACTTCCTGACCCACAAGTCAAAAAGCCTGGAAGCTCTGCCTTGGGTGGCCCCTAATTTCAACAGATAGACACACTCCGTCCAGGTCAGGCCCCAAGTAGCCACCCCTCCCAGGAAGGCCACACTTCCCAACAGCATGTGGTTTCTAGGTGTCCCCTACATCCAAACATATGAGGCTTTGGGGGGATATTCCAGATCCACATAGCCTTCAGTTAGGTTTCACCAGCTCCCAAGCACACTCACTTTGTGTGAGTTTGTGCAGCCACTTGGGTCTCAGAGCCATAGTGCTGGAGGTGTCGTAGTAGAGAACAGCCTGGCCTGTCAAGGGTGAAATATTTACCATTGGGCCCTTACAGAAAGCTTGTCAGCTCCTTATATAATAAATAGAATCATAAGGATAATATACAAATTAAATTAGATTAAAAGCTCTGATTAGATTTTATGTCTTGCTGTTCCTCACATTACCTAGTATAGTGCCTTTTGCATTATATGCACTATCACTTCATACAAGTGACTTAAGGGGCAAAAGGGGGAAAATGGTAATGAATGTAATAGAGTGTACAGTTTATATGCTTTCTTAAGGTTTTTTTGAAATGTGAATAATGACAACAAACTCATTGTTACTTTTCTGTTTTTACTAGAAAACTGTTAGCTGTTAGCCAGTAGATAATGTATGGCCACGCTCGTTTTCCTGTGTGACCCTTTTACACTGCTCTAGCTTTATGATTGCATTGTAAGGTTATCAGAGATCATTATCAAATACTAGATGTTTGGGGGTATACTCCAGGCTAATTAGCAATAGGGTTGGAGGACTTACCAAAAAGGTGGTCAAGGAAAGTTCTCTTTGGTGATGAAATTGTTTCAATGTCTTGATTAAAGTTGTGTATTTGTTTTGCATATGCAAATTATATCTTAAAATCTAAAGAATTTTTATCTAAAATGGTTCTACTGTAGACTTTTCAGTATGTCATTTGATACTCATTAAAAGACACGAAGGACCTTGCAGGGTATCTGGTTTATTTGTGATCTCTCATCTACAGTTACCATCATGTCCTAGTAGGTTTGTCAGAATTGCTGAAGAAGTAGGTGATCTCTGATGTGTCTGTTGTCTTTTCTTCAATAGTTGCCTGTTTCTGCCCAGCCTGGCGCCTCATAATGCCCCCACCAATAACACCGTCACTGCGGGTCTGAATGATGGGGCTGTGGTCAGCGGTATTGGTTCTGGTAAATACTACTTTCTTTTTCCTTAATAATTTTTTCGAAGAGTGCTGGGGATTGAGCTCAGGGCCTTCACGCTCTGCCACTTCCCCAGCCATTTTTTATTTTGACATGAAATCTCATTAAGTTGTTAGGTTGCTGAGGCTGAGTTCAAACTTGTGATCCGCCTGCCTCAGCCTGTGAAAGTGCTGATACAGTAGACCTGTGCCAATAAGTCCACCTAGGATTTTTTTTTAGTAGATAGTTTATGTAGAGTTTGTATGCTGTTGTCACCTTTTTTAAAATGCAGATAGGATTCAAAGCAAACTCTGGTGCTTATTTTTCTCTCTTCGTGTTAGGTGAGAGGTTCTTCCCTCCTCCATCTGGCTTAAGCTACTCGAGCTGGTTCTGTATCGAGCACCTCAGTTCTCCTCCTCATAGCCACCCCGTCAGGCTCCTCACTATTGTGCGGCGAGCAAATTCTTCAGAGCAGCATTACGTGTGCCTGGCTGTGGTGCTATCAGCAAAAGACCGGTCTCTGATTGTTTCCACAAAAGAGGAACTACTCCAGAACTATGGTCAGTATTAATGTTTGTCTATTTTCTTCTTTAGAGTTTACAGGTAATAAAAGCTCATTTTGATATTTTTAAGGTTTAACTGTTAATTCTTTTCCAGCTTAAATCAGTATAGCATGAAATTTTGAGTATTGTTCGTCAGTGAATTTTGAGACATTTTTTCAAAAGGCACTTAAGAAAGTTAGGAAGAGAGCCCTAAAAAGGCTCCTTTTCTTGTTCTTGAATTAGGCTTTTGCTAGGAAAACAGCTTGCTTGCCTGACATGTTTTGGTAAAGATTATAATTGACCATGAATTCTGTTCAATGAAGTAATATTCATAAATCACCTGCCTACCACATATACCATACAATGCTACACACACACAACATTTGAGTTACTTCTTTTATAACAGAGTTTCAAGCCTTAATATATACCAGTTTATAAACTTGATCCCCAGCCTGCCTTTTCTTACATTGTTACACAGAAGACCTCCAAGTAAAGCCATTCACGATTATCTTCCTAACTAATACACATAACATCAGATACAAAATACAGTTTACTGAAATTTTTTTGCTCTGGATATAAACATTTGTATATGAATGTACATTTTTAAATTATCCTCTATTTTTGTTCTTTAGGGGCTGGCGGAATGGCTCAGCGGTTGAAGCACTTGCCTAGCAAATGCTAAGTACCCTAGTTTGATTCCCCAGCACCACATAAGCTGGGCGTGGTGGTATACACCTATAATCCCAGCACTTGGGAGGCTGAGACAGGAGGATTGCCATGAGTCCAAAGCCAGCCTGGGCTCTGAAGTGTGTTCAGGACCAGCCTGGACCAGAGTGAGACACTGTCTCAAAAAAAACAAAAGAAATATATTTTTGTTCTTTAAATAAAATATGAACAGAATATGATTGTTAGTTTTCAAAATAAGATTGTAAGATTTCTTGCCTTAATATTCTTAGCAGAGAGCTAAGCCTCAGTATTAGAAGTACTTGAAAATTCTTACTGTCAATAGAAATATAGGTCAGTGATAGAGCTCTCACTTAACACAGCACAAGGCCCAATGTTTAAACCCTAGCACCATGAAGATAAATTAATTAATGGTTATACCTTATTTGCTCCTTAATAACATTTGGTCTTGTTGACTTTTTCCTTTTTACTAAATCTACCCGACTCCTGAATTCTGGAATACCCATTCTTGATCTATCACTTTCCACAATTTTCTTTCATGGGTTTTCTATCTTTTCAAAATTCATAATCTCTCACATTTTACCTTTGGTCTTTGTATCAATCTGTTCTGCATGATGGGAAAAAAATCATCAATTTTGGTTGGCTGCAGCTTTTTTATTCCAAGGATTATGATATGGAAAAAATTTTAATTTGTCTATCCTGAGCTTGGTCCTTAAATTTTCAAACATGCCATATAACACGTTTCTATGAACATCTCAGTTTCTTCTGTATAAAACCTGTCTTCCCTCCTATTTTCCTCAGTTTGACACCCCACTGTTAGTTAATTAGCCCAACCAGAAACTCAAATTTCCAGCTTGAAATGATGAATCCTTCCAGGAAATGAGGTAGTACAATGAACCCTCAATGTTCCCTGAATCTTTCCTAGCTCCCAGTGTCACAGCCCTTGTGTAACATTTCATAACTATCAGCTTCTTATAAACTAGATTATTAATTTTTGTAATGAAGGCAGGCCCACCGACTAAAACAGTCCTGCCATGTTTGGCATGCATATATTTTTAAGCATGCAAATGTATGAATGAGAAGAATTGCAAGAGAAAACTACAGAACGGTGGAAAATTTAGAAAGGATAGAATGGAAAAGTTAAGGAGCACAACTAGATATTTATGTGCAAACCAAGAAAATATTGTCTAGCCCTTTTATCTTCAGTAAGTGTCATTAGCAGAACCACTGTAGTCCATCTGTGGTTCGCAATGAGAATCTTGTATATATTAGTACCACCAGCATCCCTCTTACCATTGGTGCCTTGGAAATTAAGAGTTGCCCTTTTGGCTCACGAAGATTCCGTGACATATCAATCAGTGCTAGAAATTCCTTAGTTCCAACTTAGATGAGAAGGTGAAACTCTTAAGTTCTAAAAGTTCTACAGTACCTTCTCTTGGTACTCCATATCTGTAGTCTCTTAACAAGGAAAGGAAAGTTTCTTGTTTCGTCCATGTGCTTATCTTGGTTTTTTTTTTGTGTGTGTGTTTATGGTAGTGGTTTTTTGATTGTTGTTTTGTTGCTAGGGCATCAACCTAGTAAAAGACACAGTGCTGCTGATTTGATACAGTGCATTTATTTTTGTTTTTGCCATCAACTACTTTTATTATTTATTGTACTTTATTAGCTTTTTACTTTCTTCACTATTGTGACTTTCTTTCATAACTGTATGTATCTCAGATAAAAGCAGATACGCCTGGGCTGCTTTTCCTGCTACAGATAACATTTTAGATGACTAGAGTGTGCTCATCTGCCTCCTTCTAACCATCAGAGTGTACCAGTGTGTCTGCGAATAATTATCAGAATAGAGATGATACTGGCACGCTCAAGTCTTTATGTTTTCTTGCCATTGCTCTAGTTGATGATTTTAGTGAAGAATCTTCTTTCTATGAGATTCTGCCCTGCTGCGCCCGCTTTCGCTGTGGAGAGCTGATTGTTGAGGGACAGTGGCACCACCTGGTTCTGGTGATGAGCAAAGGCATGTTGAAGAACAGCACTGCCACACTTTACATTGACGGACAACTTGTGAACACTGTCAAGGTGAGCATGTTTCCCTAGGTTACGAGGCAGGTGCAGGAAAGTGTGTGTGCATGAGTGTGTGTTTGTGTGTGTCGCTAGAGTATAATGAAGACTGCTGTCAGTATTCATTCAAAAAATGTGTTGGGTTATGTGGCTGACAAATTTATACCACTTTTATCAAAGTAGAATAGGAATGAGTACCACAGGGTGCGAAGCAGTTACTGGACATTGCATCACTTAGCCTGATGGCTGTGTTCTTTTTCTCAGTGAAGATACAAGTTGAAGGAGGCCCACATTAACTACAAGTATACTGTTTTGTCACTTCATCTTTACCATGGTCATGAAATCCAGAAGACTGTTATTTCCTGATAACAGGAATTCTTTTTCCTTGTTTATGGTCACCCAGACTAAACTCTTGACAGTATTTGTAGCCATTCGGTTACTTCTGTTTGTTGGTGTATTTGTTTTTTTTTTTTTTTTTTTTTATGTTGCTCAGAGTAAATCCCAGTTCTGGAGTATGCTAAGCACATGCTTTTTCCTGGCCTACATAACTTCAGCAGAAATTTTTCATTGGTTGGTTAGTTGTTTTTGTGCTTCTGGGCATTGAACAGAAGATCTTCAGTTTGCTAGAGAAGCACCTTTCCACTAAGGTATAGCCCCATACACCTTCAGTTTATTTGGTGATAGCTATGCTGTAGTATTCAGAAAAGAGTTAAAATAACCAGTAGAGACAGGTATGATCTTCTGTTTTCTGAATAAGGATGGTCGTTGCCACAGGCTAAGCATCCTAATCCAGAACTCCAGAATGTTTCAAAATCCAGAACTTCTTATGTGCCAGTATACCAAATGTTTCAAGTTTAACAGCATTTTAAGTTTATATCTTTGGATTAGAGGTGCTCAACCAGTAAAGCCTATACAAACATTCTGAAATCTGCAAAAAGTCTGAAGTACTGTTGAACCCCCAGTATTTCAGAAAAATGATACTTAACCTATAGTTAAATTCTGCAGGAGTTTTCAGGCAGATAACAAGGGCAAATAATAATAAGTGCTTTTGTGTGATAATAGCAGTTTCCTTAAATACATTTTCTTTCTTAATGATTGTCTCAGTTACTTTTTCGTTGCTGTGACTCAATACCTGACGTCCAGAAACTTAGGGGAGGAAGGGTTTATTTTAGCTCACAGTTTCAGAAATTCACAGTCTTTTGAGACTAGTTGAGTCCTAGTCCCCTAAGGAAAGCAGGATGCAGCTTATATGTCCTTCCAAGTCTCCACCCAGTGATTAGCCTCTCCTGCATTCAGGTGTGTAAGGTGTGGCCACTACACACAATTAATCCTAACTTACACGTCTTTAATCCTAATTTACACACCTTTAATCCTACCTTAACTGTAATCTACCCCTCTAGATTAGGCCCCAATCTACCAACAGTCCATGGTTCCATAGCAGTCCATTAACATTTAAATACATGAGACTTTTGGGGGACATTTCAGAGCCAAACCACAATAATGATGTTTAATTTTGACATTTGTGTTTAAGCTCTAAAATGCACCCCATGGACAGTATTTATTAGTTTCTTTGTGTACATGATTACATTTGAAATGAGTTTTTAGATTTTCTATTAAGTTACTTGTTTTTAGAATCATTGGAAATAAAAATGTTTTTAGTTTCTAGAGTTGAGGAGTAGGGGGTTCATCACTGAAATATTATTTATCATCATTACTACCCCTGTGAGTAATCAGTCATGTAAAATCAAACTCAGCAAAGTCCTTTGCCTTTCTTCCCTTTAAATGATTGATAAAAGGTAAAGTCTTGCTGATTCCTGAGATACCCTCAAGGCATCTTTTTTATAGTTCCGATTGGAAGTACTTGTCTTTTAATGCTGATCTCTTTAACAACATCTGCTGTTTTCTCCGGTTGCTGTCTGAAAGCTGCAAACAGTAGCCATGTAACAGCCTGAAGAGTTGGGTTGCTTTGAGATTTGCTCTGCCAGAATTAAGTATTCCACTGCTCTTAATCTCAATTTCAGGCAAAGTCTCTGGACAAGGTCAAAATGCTGACACACTTTCTGCCAGAATGTAGTAGCATGCATGGTTATTGGACCCTTTGCCAATACAGTTCTTCTTCCTAACTGAAACTTAAGCCTGGCTTTTCAAATCCACACATGTATCATCAGCATTCTGATCTGAGCTCTGACCAGAATCTCCCATCAAACTGAGCTCAGAGATCATCTAGGTTTCTCCAGCCAGCATCCTAAAACTATTTCAGACTCCTCCTGCAGATCAGTTCCAAAGGCTTCCAAATCAGGTGAAGTCAATAGCAACAACCCCACTTCTCTGGTACCACTTTCTGTCATAGTTACTTTTTTGTCACTATGACTCAATAGTCAGCATCCAGTTACATGAGACTTTTAGTGGACAATACAGATTTAAACCACAGTAGTTAGATTAAAGTATGTGTATATAAATTAAGAAGTAAATGTAAACTTCCTTTCCCTTCGTTTCCAGTATTTTTATATTTTCTATCTCTATGATATTTTTCATCATTAATTTTAGTTAACAGGCTCACATCACTGGTATAACTTATTTTAAGACTGTCTAAATTCTGTGGTAGAAAGCTCTTTTTTAAATATTAGTCCTAATATTTCAGAGACGCATTTTTTAATATTCTGATCAACCAGGCAGTGGCAATATCTCTGTGTAATTGTTGACATGTCGAGCATCAGTTTGCCATCAAGATTGGATAACAGATTTCCAACAGCCATGTTCAGCGCACAGTTACAGATCCCAGAACCTTGCATGGCCCCGAATTTCTCCTCAGAAACTGTTTTCATACATGTGTAAAGTTGTATGATTTAGGGGTAACCAAAATATATATGCAGAAGTAGTTGGTTTTATAATAAAAATAGTTTTCCACCCCTCACACCACCACTTGTCTTTCTTGTAGCTGCATTATGTTCACAGCACGCCCGGAGGCTCAGGCTCTGCAAATCCCCCAGTGGTGAGCACCGTCTATGCCTACATTGGTACTCCACCTGCACAACGCCAGATTGCTTCATTGGTTTGGCGTCTTGGGCCCACCCATTTTCTAGAAGAAGTTTTACCTCCTGCAAATGTTACAACCATTTATGAACTCGGACCAAATTACGTTGGAAGCTTTCAGGCTGTGTGCACGCCATGTAAGTATCTTATTTCTAGTTCTTGAGGTTATCTGAGGCCCAGTTCCCACAACATACGTGTGTGTGTGTGTGTGCACATTTGGCTACACATATATTCATCTTGGAAAAGACCATTTTAATGATCTTCAGCATGATGCAGTTGACGTTCCTATTTAAAATGCTGACCTCCACTGATCATATTGTACTTTCCTAATTCTTTGTCTTTATGCAAAGTTTCTCTTACTGGCCACAGATGTAATTATATGTTCTCAAAGTGTCTAACCTCAACTGTGTTCTCTTTTGGTAGTTTCGTCTGTTCCATGAGGCAGTTCAAAGAGTAGTTACTCTCTTTAAATGAGAACATTTGGGTCCAGTCAGCGCACACATTATTTCACAATCAGGCCACCTGGTTCCAGAACATATGCTTGTCTTCATGCACTGCTGTGTTGTCCAGAGCTCTGTGGAGCAGTAGAGATGGGGTTCCTGCTGAGGAGGACTGGCAGAACTGGCGCTGTGCCTCAAGCAGACCCTCCATTGTTTGCATTCTTTTTTTCCTTTAGAGTTTGAGAGTTTATTTTATTGTTATGCTATATGTTAAGCATATTTGAAAAGTGAAACCTGGAATGTCAAAGCTCTGTGATTATATAATTTTTCTGTCTTATAATTAAATAAATAAAGAGCTGAAAATTGAGTAAAGATAGTATCCTAGTTACTTTTTCATTGCTGGGACAGAATACATCCACAACTTTAGAACAGGAAAGATTTATTTTCAGGTTTCTGAAGGCCTCACACAGTCCATGCATGCACAGCTGACACTGGTGGAGGACGCACAGGCCAGAGGCTGGAGAGCTGCTCACAGCATTTTAGACAGAAACCAGTATGGCAGGAGCTGAGTGGAATGGTAACAGATGTGGAGACCCAGGCAAAGGCCTGAGCTCTCCCAGGAAGAAGTTGTAAGAGTGTTTCTTCTTCCTTTCTTTACTACTAGTTGTGATCTCCCCTCCTCAGCCAGGATGGGTGGTCAGCCCTCACTTCTTGGCTCACAATTAAATAACACTTTACCTGAAAGCTATACCCTGGGCACTGACCCTTCACCCCCAATCTCAACAAGTTGACACATCCGTCCAGATCAGGCCCCAAACATCCACCTGTTCCAGCCAGGCCTCACCTCCCACAGCACACTGTTCTTTAGTTACCCCATGACGTCCAAGTACAGAGGCTCTGGGGGACATTCCAGATCCAAACTTTAACAGAAAGTTTTTAACGTTGTATCCCTTACTTCATTTTAAAAGATATTTAAAGTTAGGTTGGGGGTATAGTTGAGTAGTACTTGCCTAGGAAGAAGGAGGCCTCAGGTTCTACCCACCAGTGCCACATAAACCAGGTGTGGTGTCACACACCTGTAATCTGTCATGTAAGAGGCTATGGCGGGTGAATTGCCATGAGTTCCAGGCCATCCTGGGCTACATGGTAAGGTCAGAACCAGCCTGGACTACAGAGAAAGACCTCTCAAAAAAAACAAAATGGACAAAAAATCTTCAAAGTCTATTCACTTAAAGATAGTAAAAAAAAAAAAAAAAAGTGTGTAAAGATAGAGAATTACTGAAATTATTGAAAAGAATGATTCTTCATTTGAAGGTAAAGATGCAAAATCCGAAGGTGTGGTCCCATCGCCTGTGTCATTAGTTCCAGAGGAGAAGGTGTCCTTTGGCCTTTATGCACTCTCCGTGTCCTCCCTGACCGTAGCACGCATCCGAAAGGTGTATAACAAGTTGGACAGCAAAGCCATTGCTAAGCAGGTAAGCAGAATGGTTCCCCAGTGAGCTGTGGCGGCTGATTCCGCTTGGAAGATACTGTGCAGCTTCATTCTAGATCCACCAAAGGATGATGAATGGCTGCTCAAATTTGTAGCTTTCCTGAAGTTCTTATTTTTGCTTCAAAATTTTTTAGTTTTTATATAATTCAATATACTTGGGCCTTATGTACGTTGCTGTTTAATTCCTGGAGCCTGTGAGTGTGTGACTTTTACATGGAAAAGGGGAGTTTAGACTACAGATAAAAGTTGCTGATCAAGTGACCTTAGAAGGGGAAAATTATCCTGTCTATATGGATGGCCCAGTGGTAGCTCAGGGGTCTCTAGAAGTGGAGGAACAAGTAGAGGAACAAAGAATTCAGAGAGATTGTGCATGATGGGAGGATCGTTCCTGTCATGGTTGGCTTTGGAGACGTGAGACAGGGTTATGAGCCACAGGCTACCAGTGGTCTAGAGAAGCTAAAAAGGAACAAGCACGGTTCTGCTTGGAGCTTCTAAAAGGAAGGCAACCTCAAGACACCCTGCTGTTAGCCCTTTGAGGTTCTAGTTTTACTTCTTTTTTTTACAAAAAAATGAGACAGGGTCTTGCTCTGTAGCCCAGGCTGGTCCTGAACTCAATGGCTGGCCTTGGCCTTAGACTCAGGACAGTCCACCTGTCTGAGCCTCCTGAGTGCTGGGATTATAGGCATATGCCACCACACCCAGTATTATGTGGTTCTGGGGAGTCAAACTCAGGGCCTTCCTCTTACAAGGTAAGTGCTTTTACCGCTGTGCCATTCTAGTCCTCAGTTTTACTGTTGACCTTCAGATCTGTAAGATGGTAGGTTTGTATTGGAGACATGCCTAGAGTCCTTCCTAGACCCATCCGAGGCTAGGTCCATCCAAGGAGTGCCAGCCAGACGCTGCTGGAGTCGTTCCCAGACCCCAGATGCTTGCACACCTTCGTCGACCGCTGGAAGCCATCCCAGACCTAGGTACATCTAGTGCTGTGCCAGACCAACCCAGAGGCCGTGTCAGGCCCAGGTATATTGGGTGCTGTGCTTGGTCTCATCCTGAGCCCTACTAGGCCAGCTCATCCATCTGAGGCTGCTTAGACCAGCTAGAAACAATACAAGGACAAAAACGAAACCCCCAGGATCAGTAGCTAAGTAGAACTTGTAGATTTCAAGATTCAGCACCTTAAAATGTTTACATCCAAAAAATACAGGGGTGAGTAACTGATTTTTTTTTTTTTTTTGATTTTGGTATTTCATGTTTTGAATTGTGTTCTGGTTTGTGCAGGAGGAACAGGGCACTGATCCCTTTTTGAGGTGTCTTGTTCCCCCTGGTCCACTCAGCACAGCTCTCCGTCTGTCCTGGCTTCCCTCCCCCAGGGCGGGGATCTCTGCCCTTGGAGCAGAGGTGCCCATGAGCCGTTCAGAGGATCAGCAGCCTTTTTCCCCTCTTTTTTACCTGACTGCCTCTTGTGCCAGTATCTTCTCAGGCACAGTTTATGGGTGACCCTCAAAGTCCTGATGTGCTCTTCTGAGCTTTCTTTTACTCTAAAGTGTTCAGTCTTGGGCTTTTTTGTTTTGTTTTGTTTTGTTTTGTTTTTATAATGGCTCCTGCTTAGTCACTGCCTGTAGAGTCTGCTGAACCCTATTTCTGATCTGGAATGCCGGGGCCTTTTCTAGGAGGAGCACACGCTGTGTTTGTAGTACACATTACCCATGGGTTGGTGTTTCGGAGGCTGGGGCTGCCAGCTGCTGACAATTCCCCCTTCTCCGGAACCACCCTGACCTCAGGCTGAGGTTCTGGCTCTGGACCTTCCTCCGTCTGTGGTCTGTGGATGCTGGCAGCTCGGGGCCGTACCGAGTCGGCTGCTTTTTTCTTCCTCTTCTGTTGTGACTTCAGGATTTCTGACCCGCCCACAGCCTCTTGTCCATTGTTGGGGTGCTCCGTCCTCTCCCACCTCCGTCAGATGTCCCAGGCCCACGCGAGCTTTCTTTTGTCCGCAGCTGCCTGCGGCTCAAGCTGTTTGCAGCTGGCTGTGGCAGCTTCTTGGGCTGCTGGAATTTTTTTTTCCTCTGCTTTCGATGGTCCTTCGGAATTTCTGACCTTCCCCTGGCCTCCTTTCTGTCGTTGGGGATGCTCCTCTCTTTCCTAGCTACACTGAACACACTTTTTCTAACTAAATTCTCAACTTTTTAAGTGGGTTGATGAGACATTGTGCAGTGCTCTTACCCAGCCGCCATCTTGACCGGAAGTCCTTTCTTCCCTTTCTTTCCTCCTCTTTCTGTGTCTTTATCTGATAGTTGCTGAATCTCTCCCCCTCTTGATTAAGTATCTAAGCATAGTATCATAAATATTTCTTCCGATCTGGATGCAACACTCTCACCTTGGCTTATGGCTCTCCCTGACTCATCTGAATCTTGCGTAGAGTAGTTTTATCTTGCCCTCTGACTGGGGAAAGAGCACTGACAGATCACTCACTGTCCCGGAAATATTTGTCTGCTTTATGTTGTATACCTAAAGCTTTTTTATTGTCTGGCTTATAGTACTGATACCAATAGTACACTTTAATAGTCAATAATAGGTTCAGTTAGATATATAGTGAGGGTATATTTTACCTATTAATGTTATTGATAGATTGGTTATAGTGTTAATTTAGCTACTAGGACCTGCCACTGGGTTAATAATTGGATAGTATTGTAAATGTAAATATTTATTCAAAGTTCAGGTGTTAATATTGCTAAAGATCTCCACATCCAAGGTACTCTAAGAAATGTTCTGGCTGTGTACCACATATAGTTCTGTATTCTGCACCAAAGAGTGGAGGAACTTAGGTCTCAACAAAAGGCTGGACATTGCAAATGTCTTCAAAATTAATAGCTAAACAAATTGCAAACAGTTATAAAGTCTAAAACTAGAACAAATTCCACTTAAGACAAATCCAATCAACGAATGTCTGGAATAAAGAGCATCCATCTGCAATACCTCAGCTTCAACTCACTGCAACAGAACCATGGGGAAACAGGGTAGTAAATCGCTGACAAAAAGGTGTAACAGTCCAGAAACCGATACCAGGGATATTGACATAGCAGAACCAACAAAAAGCAAAGGCAATAAAGATGTTAATTTCTGAAAAATTAAGTGAGAATTTCTGAATGTAATACTGACATTTATTTTTACATTGGCTATGGACAAGTTGAATGTGAAACTAAAGAAAATTTTATTTTTACAGTTGGTAAATTTGAAGTTTCTCTCAGCTTCTCATTATGTATAGCCTTCTATGTGTCAGGCATCATTTTGTAAGAAGACAACAGTGGATAAAAGTAAATTCTCAGCCAGGATTGGGAGCTCACACCTATAATCCCTGCACTCTGTGAGGCTGAGGCAAGAGTATTGCCAAGTTTAAGACCATTCTAGGTAGTTTAATGATTTAGCAAAACCCCAAAATAAAAAATAAAATTACAAAGACCTGGGTTCAATCAGTCACTAATAACACAAAAAAGTATAAAAGGTAAATTATCGCCATTATGTTTCTTATGTTTCTAGTAGAAGATTGTATATGTGCATGTGTATGAGCTTACATTGATTTTGACATTTACTTGGAATATATGTGTTTTACCTGTGAGCTTATGGGTAATTATGGAGAGGAAGTTTACACGGTTGGGTTAAAGCTGTGGTGTTCACTAATCAGCAGTACTGTGAGGCATGGAGTGAGGAGGGTGGCCTCCAAACTGGGTCACAGCTTTGTTCAGGAACATCCCTGAAGCTGTGGCCTCAGACCTTCTTGCCACCTTTATCTCAGCAGATTTAACGTTTTAATGGTTTCCACACAGTGGAAGTATTTACACATTTAAAAGCTAAGTGCACATTTTTGTCTTTGGATGTGTGGGTGTGGGAAGGGTACTAGGAATCCAACTCAAAGTCTTTATACTAAGCTATATTCCCAGCCTATTTTTAGGTATTTGATTGCAAAACTGAGTCTCCTTCAGCTGCCCGGGTTAAACTCAACTTTCAGATGCTCCTACCTCATCCTCCCTAGTGCTGGGATTATAGGCATATGTCGTGAGACCCAATTTATAAATGCTCTTTTTTTTTTTAACAAATACTAATAAGGAGGGGGGCTTAGAAAAGATGTGTCAACTATCATAGAGTTTGTTTCCTTTTCAGCCAGAGTGCTCAGGCTATTATTTTGTAATAACTTATTTTTCTTCCCTCTGTATCTTTTCAGTTAGGCATTTCCTCCCATGAAAACGCCACTCCTGTGAAGCTGGTGCACAACTCCGCAGGGCATCTTAATGGACCTGCTCGGACAATTGGGGCCACTCTAATTGGATACTTGGGTGAGTTAAATTGTCTGCATTGTTTCAGACTTCTTTATTTGCCTTTAGATTTGCATTCTCTTTTCCCTTGAGGGATAATACTTAAGTTCATATTTAATAAGGCTTAACCACTAGTATTCTTGCAGTGTTTAGAGATTAGTGTAACAATCTCAACTTCCAGTCAGCTTTAAAATTCTCATCTTTCTGAAGACCTCATTCTCCCCATCCCTCTGGTCAAGATTGATGAATGCTGACTGTGGGCTTCTATTTCTTCTAATTTTCCCAGTAATTTTCAAATGACATGTAGGGAAAAAATTCAAAGCTTTATTAAAATTTAATACCATTACTGATTGTTTCAAGGTTTGGTGTAGCAGTTGTATTCCTCGTGAGTTCTTGTGTTAGTTTAGAAGTGATCTAAAAAGAAGACCTTCTGAGTAAAATCACAGTGAATCTCCCTGTAATGAGTGTCTATGCCTAGAGGATGTCCTGCAGAGGTTATATGCACTATCTGAGTGAGAGGAGGGGACGTGATGCGACGAGCTATTCAAAATTCAGAACCAGTGATTGTTCCATTCATTATGCAGAAATTTAGTGTTGTGCTTGGTCTCTATCCTGTCAGCAAGGGTGCCTCTCAGTCCTTGGCATTTGTCAGGAATGTGCATAAACTTGGCCTTTCCTTTTCTGTTTTGATAGTATGAAATGCTTCCTTTATGCCAAAGCACGTGATAGTCTTCCTTTATTAGATCTAAAATATTTTCCATGTGGTACAATAGAAAACTTCAGTGAAGAGCTTGAGATTTAGGATTTGCCCCTTCTCTGTCCCCGTGTGGCATTAGGTCACACATTTAAACTCTGAACTTCTCTTTTCTCATGTGTGAACTAATAATACTGACCCTGACTATCTTAGAGGATAGTTTTTAAAATTCAGTACCATTAAATGAAAATGTGCAAATATTTTTTAAATGTAGAAATATAAAGAGCATTTTAGTGCTAATTAGTTGTATATTTTTTCATGAGATAATGTCTTACTATGTTTATGTTCTCCATGCCTGTTTCAAACTTTTTAGCGCAAGATCAAGTAGCCCTGCCTGGTGGCCTGCTAGTAGCTGGAACGACAGGCATGTAGTTTCAGGCCTTACTAGGTTTATATTTTTAAATTCAGTCCTGATCAGTAGGCAAATTGCCTTCAAACAAAGGAATGTAGGTGTGATTTTTTTAAGTCATTACAGTTTTAGAACTGTGTCTCCAGGAAATTATGTTCGCTTGGAGTCCCGATACACTGTTAACTCAGACTACTGAATGAGGGCAAGACTTAAGTAATGACCAATGATGTGTTTTCCTTGTATTTTTCATACAAAACTTCATCCCCAGTGGGGTGGCTTCTTCCACTCCTTTCTCAGTTGCCAGAGTTTCTCTAAATGCATTTCCCCATTCCCCAGCACAGCTTAGGAAGGTGCCTCTCACTTACCTCAGAAACACTTTCCTACACCTCCTATGCTTCCAAAACCTCACAGGGGCCCTTGGAACTTGCTCTGAAACTCACCTCTCATCTGATTTCTGCTTTCCTCATGACTCTTCTCTGAGAATTTGTACTTTACCATTTATTACTTTCTCGTACACTCAACTTCAAATACTTAGAATTTCCATTTTTGGACAGAAAATTTTTAAATGAAATTTTTTATTACAATAAGTTACTTAAGATATTTATATATTTATTCAGTTCTTTTTGACACAGGGAATTTATCTAAATTATTTTTCACTGTCTTTTAATCAGGAGTAAGAACATTTGTTCCTAAGCCTGTTGCCACTACTTTGCAGTACATTGGTGGAGCTGCAGCCATCCTGGGCCTAGTGGCCATGGCCTCTGATGTGGAAGGTTTATATGCTGCGGTCAAGGCCCTGGTTTGTGTGGTCAAGAGTAACCCACTAGCCAGCAAAGAAATGGAAAGAATCAAGGGCTACCAGGTTTGTAACCATAAGACTTTTTCTTCACTTTACTTTGTACCAAAGAGTATTCATACTTTCACTATTCATATTTTTCCAAACCATAGAAGAATTATATTGTCTCCATATATTTAAAAAGCCAGTAGCTATTAGTAGAAGTAACATATGTCAAATGAGAAAGAATTGGTTTATTTCCATATAGCTTACATATATTTGAATATACAACTGTGATTACTGTTCATAGGAGATTGATTCTGAGTTTAATCCCCAACACGACTGAGAGAGAGAGAGAGAGAGAGAGAGAGAGAGAGAGAGAGAGAGAGTGATGTAAGGATATGGTACAAAGTTAAATCCCTCTGTTATCGATGAAATACAAGTGTCTTCTTCAGCTTTAACAATTAGTCCATTAGTAGTAGTAGTAGTAGTAGTAAATATTATTTAGTGTGTTAAATAGATTTAATTACACAATTTTGATAAGTGTTTTGTTTCATAGCACTTTGAAAATGATGATTTTTTTATCTTCAGATAAAAAGGAACTCTTGAAATATACCAACAGTGTGAGAATGACTAATTATACTAAAACTATCCCATAGCATAGCAGTTAGACCTTAAATTTCCAATTATGAAATGTTTGTTGCAAAAGGAAAAATTTTTATATAGAGAAAAATAGTACAAACCTGTATGTGCATGGCAGTGATAATTATTTAAATATGTAGAACTTGAAGAGGTTAAGGTAGAAATTGATTCCCTCCCCCCATTTTATTGATATGTATAAGCGCAAAATTTAAGGTTTACAATGAAGTTGACCATTTTGTGCACCTATGTATCTTGTCAAGGTGACAAGGACAAGGACTCTCCTTTTGTCCCTCCCGCTATCTACCTCTCCCTCCCTCCCCAACCTACCTTCCTGGTTCACTTTGTTTTTCATTTTAAGTTTCATGAGATAGTTGCAATCTGGGTTTCTCATATCAGAGAGACCATTCGATGTTTCACTTTCTGCTTCTGACTCACTTCACTAAGCATATGATCTCAAGTTGCTTCCATTTGCCTACAAAAACCTCCACGCTGTTGGGCTTTATAGATGCATAGTATTCTATTGTGTATAAATACCATAGCTTGTGTATCCATTGGTCTGTTGATGGGTATTTTGGTGACTTCCATATTTTAGCTATTGTTAGTTGTGCTGCTGTGAACATGGGTATACATATATCTCTGTTAATGTGTTGTTTTTAACTCTTTTGGGAATATTCCCAGGATTCTTAACAGAATGCTAGGATTGCTTTTTTAGATTTTCTGTTGTGCTTGACACAATAAGAATTTAGAAATCCATGTAGAAGTGACAAGGATTGCTGTACGTGGGTTTCTGGTGTATGTGTGTGTGTGCTCTTGCACATGAGACATATACACAACAGTTGACCTGCAGGTTTCTGTGTGACTTTCTTTTAGTTGCTGGCTATGCTGCTTAAGAAGAAACGCTCCCTTCTCAACAGCCACATCCTCCACCTGACGTTTTCCTTGGTAGGGACTGTGGACAGCGGCCATGAGACTTCCATTATTCCAAATTCAACTGCTTTCCAGGACCTCCTTTGTGATTTTGAGGTATGTTTAGAAACATAACTGGTAATGTGTAGTAACCAAACCTATTTCTTATCCTGTGGAATGGTAGATTTGATCTCTTTTAATGCTTAAGCATTGTTTCAGGTTTTCTAATTTTGTGGTGGTCTTGTTAATACCATTTAGTAGAGTAACATAAAAAGTAGAGTAATGGCTGGATTCTTTCTCTCCATATATATATATATTCTACTTTATATATAGTATAGACATGGAGTAGTGCGATGCAGAAGCTTTACCTAGCTGTGTCACTGCTGTGACTGATATTGGAGGGCCACACGTTTTCATCAGGCAGTTCTGATAGAAACCCTTCTGTAATCAATTTCCAATTTTGGTTAATAGCAGCTACCTAGGAAAATATTAATATTTGCAAAATGACAGGTTTTCATTTCTTCTCTCTTACTCCTCTCTCTTACTCTGCGCTCTCATCTCTGGGCAGCTCTGCAGTCACTCACATCCTTAGCCCATTTCAGTTCTTGTTCATAATCACTTTGCATTTTAATCACTACCTACTGAATTTCTATCCTGTATCCCCAGGAAACTGTAGGATCTCTAGGCTTTTTGAGTACAGCGATCATATCTGTTTTCTTTGTCTTTGCCCGTCCCCTCCAGTGCTGGCTGTTGCCAGCACCTAGTGTTTGCAGACTGTGGTAGCAGGCCCTGTGCTTCCTCATCATAATTGCTCCATGCACACAGATCGAAACCGTGTTTTCAAAGCTTATTAGAAGTTTTCTTCTAAGTAAAAATTCATGGTTTGCACTCATTCCTGGCAACCACGGGTCTCAGTAGTGTTTGATGCAACCCTGTACCTCTTCTCACAGCTCCCATGCCTCTTGCCAGCTTTCAGGCCTAAACCTGTTGCTTCTTCTGTCCATCCTACTTAATTGTTTTAATTTTCTAGCTATGAAAATTTTATAATTGATGCAAAGATGTCTGCCTTCACTCCTTTATATGTTCTTTGGTTCTCTTTAGAGTGTCACCTTGTCCCACAGCCTCGTTTCTAATGAGTTAACTCTCAAATCAAAATCTCTAACCTTGACATCTGAATTCCAGACTTCTCACTTCTTGCTAAACATGTCCATTTTTGTGTCCCATCAATACCTTAACTGAACTTAGCATTCCTCCCGAAATTAGCTTTTCCTTCTAACTTTTCTGTTCCTATTAATAGCCACCATACCCTATGCCTGAAATAACAGTCACCTCCTTCTTTTTCCCTGTTGATAAGCAGTCTGATACTAAGTCATGTGGATTTTGCTTTTACATTTTACATAATTTACCCTTTCTTCTTCTAAGACATAATTGTATTCAAGAACCTCCATTCATTACTCTTTCCTGCATAATGAAATATATACATTTCTCAGTGTGGTATTCAGCCTTCTCATACTGAGACCTTTTACTCTTTAAGGAAGGACATACTATTTTTGAGCCAAGCACTGAACTAATTGCTAAGAGAAAGACAAATAGACAGTGAGATGTTTGTGAAAACAAATATGCAACTGGATTTGGTAGGACTAAGAAGACCTATCTTAGTAGCCTTGATTTCATCTCAGAATGGGCACATTCAGGTGATATAGAATCTTCAGTTTCAGCTCAGTGGCTAAAACCTAATATGCAAAACTCAGAATGTAACTGCTTACTGGTCTTTGGCCTCATTTCTGACCACGCGTACTTTACTGCTTAGGCCATTCATTATTATCCCGCATACCAGAGCCTGTAAAAGCCTAATTCAGTGCATTTTTTAGGACAGTCATTTCACAAATAATAACTAACATAATTGTAGTGGCATGTAAATGTTTATTTTGTAGTGATTGTTCTAAAATTCTTAATATGCATATAAAAAACTGAGTTTATATTTGAAGATTCATACACTTTGTAAGAGATCAAATTTTTTTCCTGTCTTTATGTCACTGTTTTCATACACTTACATCTCTCTATTCATAATCTTCACAATATTTTGTATTATTTTTATTTAAATAATTATTTTCTAAAGATATTTAATAATTACTTATCCACGTATATGGTATTTGTGGTTTCCTTTGTTCCTTTCTGTAAATCTGAATTTCTGGCTTACTCATTTTTTCTGCCTGAGTAAATTGGGCTTTTTTGTTGTTACTGTTTTGGGGTTTTTTGTCTTTGTCTGTCTTTGTTGTTGCTTCTTGTTTTTTGTTTTCTTGTGCTAGAGATTGGACTCAGGGCCTTCATATTGAGCTAAGCTTTATTTCCAGCCATTTTTTTATGATTTTGAGATAACAGTCCCACTAAATTTCTAGAGATGAAATCTGTAAACGTCTTTTTGTTTTTTTTTTTTGTTTTGTTTTTGTTTTTGTTTGTTTGTTTTCCGTTTTTTGTAGCCCAGGCTGGTCCTGAACTCACTTTGGAGCCCAGGCTGGCTTGGGACTTGGGACAGTCTGCCTGCCTCAACCTTCAGAGTGCTGGGATTACAGGCGTGCACCACCATACTCAGCTTTTTGTAGTGCTGGGGAATCAAACTCAGGGCCTTATACACTTTAACCATTGTGCCATTACCCCAGCCCTCTGTTAACATTTCTTGTAATATAGATATGGTGGTGATAAATTGTCTTACCTGAAAAAGTCCTTTTTTTTTTAGAGTAGTTTTGTACTGGGGAGGGAGGTTAAAAGAATATCACAGTTGTTAGAGCACTGGCCTACCAAGCACAAGACCCTGAGTTCATGGTAGTACACACCTATAATCCCAACACTTGAAAGGCAGGAGGATTACTGTGAGTTAAGAACAAGCCTGGACTACCGAGTGAGACCCTATCTCAAAAAAGAAAAGAAAAAACAATACTCTTTCATGGAATACAGTTCTGGTTAGCAGTTGTTTTCATATTGTGAAGATGTCAGCCGCTCCATTGTTGCCTTGATGTTTCTTCTGCTTGGGCTTTGTTGGTCTGCAAATGTGTCATTTTTATCTGATTTCAAATTTTTTAGCCATTAGTTCTTCAGTTATTTTTCCTGATTTTCTTCCCTTTTGTGGGCATTAATAGACTTGGATATCACTTGATGTTATCTCACAGATAACCAGCACATGAAATGTTTATTTGCTTTGCTGTTTTTTTCTTACACTTTGAGTGATTTCTGTTGCTTACTGAATTCTTTGCCTGCAGCATCTAATCTGCTATTGATGCCATCTAGTTATTTTCCATTTTAGAATTTTATCATGTCTACAACTTTGTTTAGGTTACCATGCTCATGTTTTTGCTGCTAATTAATCATGTGGCGCATATTTATATTTCACTATACATTTAAACCAAAGTAAATCCATGTCATTTTGACATGTTTATAATGATTGATCTTTTTATGCAAACAAGTGATTTTATAGAGCTTTACAAAATAATAGGATTATCAGTGAAATACCATGTACTGTATTTTTGGTTGGCTTGGCATTTAGGGCATTTTAAAGTCTTAAACATACCGCTATTTCTTACTTTTATTCTAGGTATGGCTCCATGCACCGTACGAACTTCATCTGTCCTTATTTGAACACTTTATTGAACTGCTTACAGAGTCCAGGTATTAGTTACTGTTCAAGTAGTTAGTTGTTCCATTATGGAAAAGATGATATTACAGTGTATTAAATCTTCTTACTTTCTAGTGAAGCTTCAAAGAATGCCAAATTAATGAGGGAATTCCAGTTAATCCCAAAGTTGCTCCTGACGCTTCGAGATGCATCTTTATCCCAGCCGACCATTGCTGCTATTAGTAATGTGCTGAGCTTCCTGCTGCAAGGCTTTCCCAGCAGCAATGATCTGCTCAGGTAGTGGAAACTTCTCTGTTTGTCTTGTTTTTTTTTTTTTTTTAAGTAAAAATGCCCACAAGGTGAAGATGAATGAGATGAATATAGGGGGTTTCTATACTTGTGCACTACCTGTAATGTTAATGCCTTTCAGGATGTTTGTAAGGTGAGGAAAAGGCACATTGCCTTGATAGGTGGAAAGCCAGTTGTATCCGGTGAATAGTAGAACACAACAGGTGAGAAAGGACAGGCCTGGGCATGAGCATGTTCAGTATTGGAATTTTTCGATCTCCAGCCCTCTTCCCTAGGTTCTCCTTATTCTCAAGTGGGGATGCGCAAGCACACATGTCCCCACCCCACACACAGCGGACATATGCCACCACTTTCCTCTCAGATCTTTTATCACTCAAACAAATGTGATATTTCATTGTTACATATTCAGACTTGTTATATGACGTATTATTTTGCTAAAATAACTGGTTTAAGGCATATTTATGAAATAAATGCAGAAATGTTTTATTCATATAATATTTTTCATCTTTCCTAAAAATGGAAGGAAAAATGCCTAGTCAGATTAACTTTCACGCAAAGAACTGGTTAAACTGAGCTTGATCGCCACTTTTTATCAGGTGACCTCCACATGTCTCAGGTGAAATCAGGCTCATTGAGTATATGACTCTGCAGACTAGTTGCCAGCCTGTGTAGTTTATAATCTCTGACTTTTACATTAATTTATCTCTAATCTTTTTTTTTAGCTTGGTAACATTTAAACCATGGTTTAAAAAAGAATACTAATCAAGATCTTAACCATTCTGTATTTTCAAAACTGAAATTCCTAGTCACCATGCTGCAGTGAACTCATACAGGTGACATGAGAAATTTTGAACTTAAATCATTTGCGCTGGCTAGCTCTTTGAGTCAATCAATGCATTAGAAAAAAATCAGACTTTTTAAGACCTAGATTCGTCCTATATTTTCAAAACAAGGTGGCCACCAAGGAGGTAAATTAGAGCTAAGCAAGTCAGTATCAAGTTAAAGTAACAGGTGTTATTTTGTTTTCTTTTTAAAATTTAGTTATTTGTTTTGAAGAAAAAATAATCTATAACCTTTCTTTCTTTACTTAAAGGTTTGGCCAGTTTATTTCATCAACTTTGCCAACTTTTGCAGTTTGTGAGAAATTTGTAGTCATGGAAATAAATACCGAAGAGAAACCTGACACTGGTAAGTTGATCCTGGAGTTTGGGAAGAATGGTAATCAAATAGGTACCTCATCCTTTAATTTCACAAAAATATTTTAGTTACTTATTTGTTGTTGTGACAAAATACCTGACCTCCACAGATTAAGGGAGAAAAGATTTATTTAGCTCCAAGTTTCATAAGGTCTCACATAGCCCATTCGTGGGGCAGCTAGCAACATTGGCAAACGGCAAAGACAGAGGCTGGAAAGCTGCTCACCCCACTGTAGACAGAAGCCAAGTGAGCAGTGGCAAAGTCAGTTTCTGGAGACTCAGGCGAGGCCAGAGTCTTCCCAGGAAGAAGCTGCAACAGTGTTTTTTCGTCCTTCTTACACTTGGCTCAAGCTGTCACTTGCCTCCACCCCAAGACTGGGTGCCCCTCCCTCACTTCCTGGCCACAGCTCAACAACACATACCTGAAAGCTCTTACGTAGGAGCTCCCCAATTACAAGTTGACACAATCTTTCTGTGTCAGACCCCAAGCATCTGCACCTCCCAGCCAAGCCCTGCTTCCCAGTAACACACAGTTCCTAATAACATGAGACTTTTGGGCGACAATCAGGATCCAAGCCATAGCAGCAACAAGTTAGATTTATGATTTATGATAACGTGTATAAATTTTTTCTTACTTTGTATTTTCTTGGTCTGTCACAGATGTTTAGTCCTGTATCAAGCCCATTCAATGTGCGGAATATTATTGCATGCAAAATTTAATATGGTGTGAATCTTACCTTAAAATTTCCAGGGGCTGGACATGTAGCTCAGCATTCAAAGGCAAGTTTGATTCCCAGCCACCACATAAGCACAGTGTGGTGGCACATACTTGTAATTCCAGCACCCAAGAGGCTGAGGGAGGAGGATTGTGGTGAACTGGAGGCCATCCTGGGCTACATAGTGAGTTCAGGACTATAGAGCGAGATCGCTGGGACAAAGAAGGTTTTACTAGAATCACTGTTTGTAAATATAAAACTAAATCATGAGTCTATGCACTATTTTTAAGAGCCTTTTTTTTTGGCCCTCTCTTCTGTACATTTTTCCATTTGTGTTCTAGGAAAGGAAAGTTCACTGGAAAGTGTGGAAAGGACCTTTCAGACTGGTTTCTGTGATTAAATCACAGATCTTATACAGCTGGCCTGAGTTTTACATTAGTGAATTCAAATCACTTAGAAAATATTTGGGGGAAAATCTTAAATCTGTATTGAGCATGTATAGACTTTTTTCCTGTTCCTTACTTCCTAAGGAATATAGTAGTTTACATGCAGAGCATTTGCTTTGTGTTTGGTATTACAATCATTGAAAGACAATTTGAAGCATGTGGGAGGATTTGACTAAGTTTTATGCAAATGCTTTGCCATTTTATGTACCGGATGTGAGCATTCATGAATTTGGAACCAGACTGTCATGGATACTGGAGGAAGACTCCTTATTTAGTGTTATTTATGTTACTCATTCTTGTATTAATTCAGAACCATACCACATAATAGATTGTCATTAATCTCTTACAACCCTGTCCATATAGAACATGGAGAAGTACTGTCAAAATATCACCACCTTGCAAACCTCTCTCCTGTGGTAGGCATGCTGTGCTAAGCATGGCCTCCTCTCCTTACATCATGAGGAGCAAGTTCATGGTTCTCAAACAAGACCCCGTGAGTCTTCACAGGTGAAGGGAATGGGTGCAAATCTCAGAGGACATTATTGGCAGGTTCAGAACAGGAACACGAGCCCTGTGATCCATTACCTACTGCCATCCATTTGGGGCAGTTTTGTATTGCTTAGTGATAGATGAGAATAAGGACAACACCAAGGGACAGCACTTACTAAACATTTATTAAATATTCTGTGCAGTCTTTTGGGGTTTTTGTTTTTTGTTTGTTTGTTTGTTTTGAGACAGATTCTTGCTGTGTGGCCCAGGCTGATCCTGAACTCAGTATGGAGCCCAGGCTGGCCTTGGGCTAAAGGCAATTCTCGTGTCTTAGCCTCCCTCTCGAGTACTGGATTACAGACATGTGCCACACACCCAGCTTATGTGGTGCTGGGGGAATCAAACTCTGGTACTTGACTTAGCACTTGCTAGGCAAGCACACTTGAACCACTGAGCCATTCTTCCAGCCCCTATGCAGTCTTAAAATACCTCATTAAATACTACTTCCCCAGTTTTGCAGAAGAATATTTAATTTCTGTATACATTGTCATTTTATTATAGAAATACTTAAAAGTAATTCTTACAGAAATTTAGATTAAGTAATGTGCCTTTAATCAGGCAATTTACAGATTACCAATCTGTATCTCTAGGAAGAGGAGGGGACTTCAGTTCCCTTGGATGATCTTAAAACTTCACAATGAACGAAGTACTAAATTACCATTTTAAAAGACATTTATAGTGGTCCATGGTGTGAACAAGTGAAAGTGTATGGTCTTGGGAAACTTTGGCTGACCTTGAGTTCTGGCACAAAAGGAAGTGTGGAGATAATGCCTCATCTCCCTGTTGCTCTTCTCTGGTGAGGCTTGCCTCAGTCTCAGACTCCTAGTACCCAGGCCTTGTCTCCCACAAGGGGCTACTGAGAGCCTCCACACACCTCTCTTCTGAAGTCTTTCTTTTCCTATTTCTCTTCTGCATCTGTGCACCTTTGCCTGTGTTCTGTTCTATGTAATTCTAGCTCTCCTGTTTTATGTTACATTTACTAAATAAATATATGTTCCCGATTTTCAGTGCTTAAACCTGGTAAATTTAACTGCACCTTTCAAAAGGAAACTAGAAATTAATATTCTGGGAGGTTGAGGTTCTATAGTAATTATTATTTTGATTCATACAGTCATACTGGTTTGATGACTTCCCCTTGCTGAGAAGGGGAGGGAAGTATGTGTGAAAGAGAAGGTTAAACCCTTTCTCATCACTAACTTAGATCATGTCAAGTATAAATAAACAATTTCAGGGTTCTAAAGAAAACTGATTTAACTTGATCTTTTTCTTATCTGCTTTAGTAGAAAGCACTCCTAGAGGAAATGGTTTATTAAAGGTTTATTTTCCAGTGAGGTTTCAAAACACTGTGTTAGCTATGTTATTCCTATTTTATCTGCTTGGGGAGTTTACTGTATTTGTTTTCATTATAGGAACTGAAGAAGAGTTTGGAGGTCTTGTATCTGCTAATCTTATACTTTTGAGGAACAGACTTCTAGATATCTTGCTAAAACTCGTTTATACCTCTAAGGAAAAGACAAGCATTAATTTGCAGTAAGTAAAGCCTTTGTAGAATTCATTCATTCATTATCAAGCAAAAGAAGTTGACACTGACTTCAGGGAGATTTTTTTTTAACCCATTTTTGAAATGTGTAGCATCCCAAGAACAAAATCCGATCAATCATACTTTTTAATTTGAAATTCTATTTCCTGAAATTAATTTTATGTCTTTAAATCTTTAAACAGAGCTTGTGAAGAACTGGTCCGGACCCTGGGCTTTGACTGGATCATGATGTTCATGGAAGAGCACTTGCATCCCACCACAGTCACGGCAGCCATGAGGATTCTTGTGGTCCTGCTAAGTAGCCAGCCTGTGCTCATCAAGTTCAAGGAAGGGCTCAGTGGTGGAGGGTGGCTGGAGCAGACAGATTCCGTGTTAACCAACAAGATCGGAACTGTCTTAGGTATGGGGCTCATATGAGCCACTGCTTAAACTACCCTGTGGTATATTCTTGAGAATACCTGGTAACCATTGAGTTTTAGGCAGTGATAGAATGAAAAGTTTATAGTTTTTAAATTCAAACTACAGTCATATACAGGATATTGAGATCTGCAATTGCAGAATTCCTTATTTTTTTTTTGTAATATAGGTATTCTTCTGTAAGTAAGTTAACTAATTAGCAAATTTCCATCGCACCCACTTTACAGATTTAAAAAGCCACCATACAGAGATGAAGCTACTTACCGTACAGCTAGAAAATAGCAGAATTTGAGTCCAGGTCACTCAGACCCAAACTCGATGTATTCAGCAGTCATGTCATACTGTTGCTTGAAGACTTAACCTAAGGGAGAGGCACTCTGTCTGTACCCATAGCTGTTTTCAGCAAAACCTAGAGTTTCCTATTTACATTTGTTAGATTTATTTTAACTGACATGTTTCTGTTCATGTTAGTCACCTTACTTTTGGAAATATGCCTTTGAAAATAATGTTTTTAACCAAAAAGGTATAGTCATTCTTTAAAGTAGTGAGGTACATTTATCACTGTAACATTATATAAAGTCGTATAATTCTGGTCTATTCTTAAGGAGATTGTGCAAAAATTTTTTAGCCTTGTTGGATGGGAAAGATAGGAATCCAAACCTAATATGTAGTTCATTTATTTTCAAAATGCGAAGGTTTCAATTATGTGGGTGTTGCCAGCTTTACTTCATTTGTCAGGATACATGGTGGAAGACAGAAGTTTTGACATCGTATTCTGCACTACTACTTCATTGTTATTTCATTTATGGAATATATCATCTGCCGTATTTTAAATTATTATTGCACATACATTTTGTGGTCTAAAAAAATAGAGCATTGATCTGGATGGGCTCTGGGAAGAACAAGCTACGTAGTTGTCAGGAAGAGTCTGGGAGCAGGAAATTCAGTGTATGGACCTGAAGAGTACCTACTAGAGTTAAAAAGGAGAAGGGCACAGTTGAGTGTGAGATTTGTTGAATATGTTAAATGGTAACTGACAGCACTGCTTCTTAAAGGCCAAAAGCAGCAGTAGTCATAACACTGAAGATTTATATAGAACATTGAGGTTTGCAAAATTCTTCTGCTGTGTCATCCTGTTTGGAGATAGGTATATATTTTATAGCATGAAAATTATTTTATAGGAAATAAATCTAATAAGTATAAATTATGCTATACTGTTAATTTTGTAGGTTTTGAAGCCAGGCAATAACAGTGTCTCAGAGTCTGTCACCTGGCAGTTAGTCGTGTTTTCTGTCCTATACCATTGCAGTAATATTAGAAAGAGGTGTTTACCCATCTGTGTCTTTCCTGACTTTGTGCCTTAGGCTTGTTAATCTCTCATGGATACTTGCTCGCATGTTACATAGACTGCTTTGTTCCAAGAAAAGAGTCTAAATCCAATTTTTTTTATTTTTTTGAGGCAGGGACTTTCTATGCAGTTCTGAATGGTCCTGAGCTTATTATGTAGCCCAGGCTGACCTAGAACACATGGCAATCCTCCTGCCTTAGCCTCCCAAGGGCTAGGATTATGGACATGTGCCATCATGCCTGGCTTATGTGGTGCTGGGGAAACGAACTTAGGGCCTTGAGCTTGCTAGGCAAGTGCTTTAACCACTGAGCCTCCAGGCCCAAGGAATCTAAATATCTAATTTAAACTTGATCTCATTTAATTTTCCCTAAGTATGTATCAGCATACACATACGTGTCTGTGCTAAAGGTAAATATGTCATCTCATTTGGTTCTGCTTTTGTTTTATCTGAGGAGCGGCCTAATGATTTTGACTTTACAGTTCACATTTATTAGTTTTTGTCAAAAAATGTTGTAAACACTCCTCCCATGCAGCTGTAATCTGAATTAATGCTGGTCACTGATAGTACGTCCAACACTCCTGAAAATGAATGATGGAGAATACAGTGTGGAACTTTAAAGGAAAGTGAGAGCACTAGTGTAGTCTCGCTATTTGGTTTGGTTTTGCAACTGGAGAGGAAAGACAGGGCACCCACCTGGTAAGTAGTATTCACCCCGAGCAGCATCGGTTTTCTTTTAGGACCTGCGGTTCACTCACATTTTGTTTCCTTAATGTATAAACACCACTGTATGTTAATACTTTCATTTAGAATTTACTATAAAGGAGAAAATCAAGCCCATGTCCTAAGCTAGCCATTCTTTTAGAAATGTGGCAATATCCTAACAGGGACAATGGAGACAGCATAATCTCACAGTCTGTAGAGACATTGTCAGATCCTAGTGCCACCACTCATTGACTTGTGGCTTTAAACGCATATTTTCTGCTGTAAAAATGATAGTAGCATTTGCTAAGTTGTGTTCATTACAATTCAAAAATAATACATAAAGGAACCCAGTAAATCACTGTTCAAATTTTCATTAATTAGTAGGGCATACTTTAAAAGATTAATTCATATTGTACCAAGCAATTGGTTAGAATAAAAACAGGCCTAGACATAATTGTTCTTTTATTATGGTAGATAGTGGCAGCAAATGTATGCTTGCTTCTTCCTTGAAAAATATTTGACTCTCCATTTGAAATATAAATTGTTTCTAAACAAAAATCAATTCTTCAACTGTTGGTTGCTATTACAAAAGGTTTCCATTGAAAATTTGGCCACAGCATTCACTCTACTGAACCCTGTACAGAATAATGTTTGGGTTGTATCCCAAAAGTCACTGTAGGACAGAGGAGGCGGGCTTGGTGTTCAGGCATGCTGCTGAGCATTTGGCACCCCACCCCACCCCTCACACGCTCCTGGTATGTGCAGCGGAGCCTGGGTGGTCAGCCCTACACAGACAGCCACGGCCATGGCAGAGGCAGGCACTCGCTTGCTGTCTGGGGAGCCCTGCAGCTGCTACCGGAGCACGTGAGGGAGGGTCTTCTTACTCAGTCATTTCATTTTCTCTCTAAATCCATATGTATTTTAAGGTTAATTGGTTCGTCATGGTTTTCAGGGCCAACATAATATATTAACTACATTACATCAAGTATATTTTTAAATCACTTTTTATGCCATCTTTAATTTTAGCTGTCTTCTCAGGTTTACTTTGTTTAAGAAATATAAGTGGGATGTTTAAGCTCTTCTGAAGCTGTTTTTTTTCCGGGGGTGGGGGGAGTACTGGGACTTGAGCCCAGGAGCAATCAACCATTGAGCTGCACCCACCCCCTTCTAATAGTTTATTGTGAGACAAGGTTTTGCTTAGTTGGCCAGGCTGGCCTCAAACTTATGCTCCTCTTGCCTCAGCCTCTCGAATGGCTAGAATCATAGCCATATGCCACTGCACCCAGTTGAAGTTATTCTTTTAATAAGTAGAATATATTTCACCTTAAAAAAACATTTTATATGCTATATATGATTATTCCACACGTGTTTCCAGATTTTTATTCAACTTCAGGCTCACTGATGTCAAGCAAGTAGTAAAGTAAAATTTTGACAGAAAGATTCATGAACAGTTGGATACTTAATTGCCTGTACTTGCATAAGTGTTCAGGATAGAAGTTATAAACACTGCGTCACTGCCCTCTGTGCTAAGGTGGCATGGCCATGTATTGTCAACTGAGCCATTCTACTTCCTCTTCCCCTAGGATTCAATGTGGGCAGGAGTGCCGGCGGGAGATCAACAGTACGGGAGATTAACCGGGACGCTTGCCATTTCCCAGGCTTCCCGGTCCTGCAGTCGCTGCTGCCTAAGCACACTAATGTCCCTGCCCTCTATTTCCTCCTCATGGCACTGTTCCTGCAGCAGCCTGTTAGTGAGCTGCCCGAGAACCTGCAGGTCAGTGTGCCTGTCATCAGCGGCCGGTGTAAGCGGGGTTGCCAGGTAGGAGCCACCTAGGAAGGTATAAGGTAACTAACCATCTGAAAACATCACTACTCTAACCAGTTTACCAGTTCTACCACTTCCTTACAGTTGAGGTTGGATCTGAATAGGAAAAAAAAAAAATGAAAATTGTATGGCTAACTA
Source organism: Ctenodactylus gundi (assembly GCA_004027205.1). Classification (NCBI taxonomy): domain Eukaryota; kingdom Metazoa; phylum Chordata; class Mammalia; order Rodentia; family Ctenodactylidae; genus Ctenodactylus; species Ctenodactylus gundi. The sequence continues at coordinate 53,068 of PVKB01002472.1, forward strand.
ACTTTCATCGAAAGAAGTCCCTTTGTCATTGTTTGACCCCTCCCCCCCTTTTTTTTGGTTACTCTATATGCTCTTATATGTATGTATAAGGAGTTTGAATGATATTAATGTGACTTTAAAAATTCTTCCCAAGTTACATGAGTCTTGTCTAGAAATATGTATTCACTTCCTGAGAATTAAACAGGAGGAATAGTTATGTGAGTTCTGATGATAAAAATATTTTTGATTTCTTAACAATAGGATCCACATTGGGGAAAAAATAAGCCTTTCCCTTCTCACTAAAGGCTGCTATAGATGCCTGTACAAGGAGTGATCAAAAGATACAGTGAATGTTTAAAAATTGTTAATGTACTACAGTAAAAGACACACTGCCAGTTAAATCTCTCTCAAAACACCTTCCTCTGCTTTGAACACATTTATCCCATCAGTGTTGTCACTTTTTCAAGCATTTCTGGGAGTCTTCTTTCAGCGGTCTCTGTAAGATACAACCAAAACTACAGTGAAGGGACCAGGTGCCTTCCACAGGCGAGGCAGGGTAGTACGCAAGAGTGTCCTCATCCCCCACACTGACCTGAGCTGGCTCTGTTCACCTTCTCACTCCTCCCCAAAGTCAGAGTAACCGTAAAGACAGATACCATGAAATGATTTGGGACATCTAGGCAGCCATGACAACAGACCCGAAGAATTCACTGAGCCAGGCTTTCAGACCACTTCAAAGAAAGCAAGGGGCCATCTCTGAGGGGAGGGATTGCTAACAGTATATCTTTTACTGTAAGAAAATGTTTCTACCTCAACATACATCATAGTTTTCAATCACTCCTCCTATATAGTTTATGTGGTGGCACCACAGAGATTTAGGAACCTAGCTGGCTTTTTTTTGTATGTGGAGTTAGGGACAGGGACGGAACCCAGGGTCTTTGCACTGTGCTACATCAACCCAACTCATTTTTTGGTTCTAGTTTTGAGACAGGATCTCACTAAGTCCCTAAGTTCCCCAGGTGGGGCTTAACCTTATCATCCTCCTACCTCAACCTCCCAGAGTGCTGGAATGACAGGCCTGCACTACCAGGCCTAGAAGAATCACAACTCCTAAGCTTTTGTAAGCTGAGCTTTTCTTCTATCCAGTGCCAAGTTATATTCAAGTCAGTTCTAGCAGTGGACAGAATCTTAAATGAGACCGCTGAGAAATGCCTTTAGTACAAGATACAGATCCATGCTTAGCAGAATTTGGTTGTCTTTGCAGTTTCTTAAACTTACATTATGCCCTAGTTAAACAGTTACACTAAACGGCTGACAATAAGTCCCTTTCCGATTGGTTTGCATTTTCTCAAGTATGTTCTCTAAGTAAGCTAAAGAAGAACACTGCTGAGAGTGGGAAAGGCGGGCTCTTGGCCATGTGTGTCGTCCTTTGTAACACCACTTGTCTTGGCTACTTAGCATGCATGTTTTCTTTTTGCTTTTTTTCAAAAAAAAAAAAAAAAGTAAGCAGTGTTTTAAATACAGGTGTACCTAAGACAGGATACAGGATCACACATAATATAGCTGTAAAGATGAGTTAAAATGTAGGATAGAGACTTGCTAGATCTCTTTCTCTGTATCACTTAAAAGAAGTACTTTCAGAGAAATTTTAGAATGTTAGCACTTGTAAGAGTCTCAGTTTAAAAAAAAAAAATACTCATGAGTCCCTTTGGCCTCTGCAGTTTGATTTGGATTCTATCTGGACATTTATCTTCGGAGTCCCCGCCTCCAGTGGACCTGTGGTCTCTTCTGTCCACAGTGTATGCACGGAAGCTGCTTTCTTATTGCTGGGAATGCTCCGCAGCATGCTGAACTCAGTAAGTCACCATGAGGCTTGGGCCTGCGGGTTCTGTTTCTTTGCTCACAAAGAGGAGTCTTGTCATTTACCATAGTTGTTGACTTGCTCCGTGGTCCAGTACCCTCCGCTCTCTGCTTTGGTGTCTCCGATGTAAGGGCTGACTGGGCCTCAGGGCACATTGGGCAGTTGTCAAGGCCACAGTGCTGGAGCCCGCGTCAAGCTTCTCATATTCACATGTGTGTACTTCTTTGCCTCAGTTTCCTTGGTTTTTTAAAGGGCCAGTGATCATGAGATTTTCATCTCAGGGTGATTTAGGGAAGTGGCATGAAAGCTGCTGACAGGAGTACCTGGTGTATAGTAAGTGCTTCGTGAAGAGTAACTGATGCCAGCAAGATTAGGCGTACATCACAGTGTGTGCACTGGATGTGTCACTGCAGTAGCATGGTGTTTGAACTTTTAAAATCACTCTTCTTTAGATGTTAACTGTGCATATTCTTGTTCTACTTTTACTATTCTGATTATTTCTAACTTGGAAATGACAACTGAAATAATAAATAACAAAATGTATGTCCCGCTCTATCTTATGGGAGTACTGTGGAAAATGACTTCATTTGTTTATACAATGTAGGATTCTTCTCTAAGAGAAAATATTAGCTAAGATTCTTTAAGTTACATGCAGCTGATGAATCTAATTTTTATCAAAACCATTGTTAGACCAGATAAAAATAAAATGTTACTATTAAATATATTAATGTAGAAGGGTTTGGGATTCTTATTTAGAGGCTATATATAAACAAATATAAAAAAACTGTAATTTAAAGCAAGTCACTCCCTGGACCAGTATCAGAAGAGATTGGTTATGTATATTTATGTATGTTTTCATGGTTACTTTTTATTATCATTTTGGTTGTGTGTTATATAATGTTTAAGAGTATTGTTCCTGCCAGTGTACATATGCTATTGTAAGACTTAAAGAGAAAGTGAATTTCCCTCTTAAGTGGCTACTGACTGACTCAAGGCACCAAGGGCAATGGTGGCAGGACAGCCACTGCCAGTGCCAGCAGTACTCCTATTGACAATGATTACTAATCAGAACCTGGACTACTGAGTCAGACCCTGTCTCAAAAGAAAAAAATGCCCCCTCTGAGCTACAAGTGCTCCAGTTAATAGACAGATACCCTTCCAGTTCCTGGACATTGTTTTTGTTCCTGTTGTCCTCTACGTTTGTTCGCATAAGTTTGCATGCATCTTTGTTCAGGTGTGCTTTGTGGACCGTGGACATCTCTAGTTGAGCAGTAGTAATTCTTAGTGTTGGTTTCTTCTCTTATCCTTGTGACAGCCATGGCAGTCAGAGGAAGAGGGGTCATGGCTCCGAGAATACCCAGTGACCCTGATGCAGTTCTTCAGATACTTGTACCACAATGTTCCTGACCTCACCTCCATGTGGATGAGCCCTGATTTCCTGTGTGCCCTGGCCGCAACCGTCTTCCCCTTCAACATTCGCCCTTATTCGGAGATGGTACACAGGGGGAGGAAAAGGGCAAAGCTGGAATTAGTCTGTTCAGTGGTTAGCAGATATTTTTTTTGCCAGTCTCTTAGGCTTCTGAACAACGTAGTTTCTTGACTTTATGTGCCACTTCTTACACTATTGTCTTGTGTCCCTGTCTCCGACACATGCCTGCTGCTTTCCCCTGGAATAGCAGTGAGGTCTACTTGTTTTGATTTACTATATTCTTGTAAAGCATTTGTTATAATTTTCCTTTCCAATAAGTTGTTGATACATTTCTTATTTTATATAATAGCTATATAAATGTTCTTTTCAGGTGACAGAACTCTAGTCAGACCAAATTTATATTTTTTATTTAAAGAAGTAGGCACTTGTTGGATTTAATCTTCACAAATTATAGAGTTGATTGTCTTTACAAAAATAATGAAATACATGTGAATCCTGTTCAGCTTTTTTTATTTTGCTCAGCTTTTATTTTTATTGCTTTATATGAACTTAATAGAGAATTATAATGTAACCATATACGTTGGGTTGTCTGCAATGTCATAACACATTTTTGCAATAGATGGCACTAATTAATTTTTGGAAGTACTTGGTTACATCGATGTTATTGCTGTGCCAATTGATAGCTGATGGTTCTAGCTTTATTTTAAAAAATGAGCTATTTGGGTGAGTTTTGGAGATTTTACAACAAATTGAAGATGGAAGACCAAATTCTGCATTTTTGTCATATTTCACTGTTTTCACTTCCGAAAAGGGAGGAGCACATGTCAACCCTTTGAAAAGTTATGTACAATTTACCGTGACAGTGCTGTACAAAAACATTAGTGCCACCAATGTTTTATGAAATTCTGTGTTGATCATTTTGATACCTCAGACACTCCTCAGTCAGAGAGGCCCATCAAGGTTGATAACAAAAAAAGCATTGATCAGGGCTGGAGGAATGGCTCGGTGGTTAAAGCACTTAGGCAAGTGCTAGGTACCTAAGTTCAGTTCCTCAACACCACATAAGCTGGGGATGGTGGCACACGCTTGTAATCCCAGCACTGAAGAGGCTGAGATAGGAGGATTGCTGAGAGTTCAAGGCCAGCCTGGGCTACATCGTGAGTTCAGGACCAGCCTGATCTATAGAGGAAGATCCTGTCTTTAAAAAAAAAAAAAAAAAAGGCAAAAAAAGCTTTGTTCAAGTCAAACGCACATTGCCTGTCACAAGGGATTGTGAAAACAGAACATCTGTCATCTGCAATTCAAGTATTCATGACTACCTGAAGAAGCAGGAATATAAAAGTAAGCTCGATGTTTGAGTTCCTCTTGAACTCAATGAATTTCATTTGACAGCATGTATACACATCTGCAAATACTCATTAAATGTGCGGAAAAAGACCTTTTTTGAAGCAACTGATAACTAGCGGTGAGAAATGGGTTATTTACAACAATGTGGTGTGCAGACAGTCTTGGTCCCAAAGTGATGATTCGCTTCAAGTATAAAAAGCAGACATTCATCAGAGGAAGGTTATGTTCTCAGTGTAGTGGGATTTTAAAGGTTTTGTGGTTTTTAAGCTCCTATCAAGGAACCAAACAATCATTTTGAATGTGTTCTGTTGATAATTAAACAGTTGGAACAATTCCATAATCCAGAAACATCTGGAGCTTTTTAATTGTCAAGGAGTTGTGTTCCATCACGACAGTGCAAGACCACACACAAGTTTGATCACCCATCAAAATTATTGGAGTTTGGATGAGATGTGTTTCACACCCCCATACTTACCTGACCTTGAAACTTGTTTCACTGTCTTCAAAGCTCCTCATGTGAGGCTATAAATTAGCACCATGTTCATTTTTCCCCATTGAAGACAGGTTCTTCCATGAATGAGGAAATACAGAGTTCATTAGAAGATGGCAAAAGATTATGGAACAAAACAGGCAATATATCATTGGTTAATCTTTGTTCTTTATATAAATAAATGATTTTTGAAAAACATAGACAAAATATGTCATGGCTTTTCTGACAGCCCAGTAGTATAGTTACTAATTTTTTCCTTTCAAATGGGTCTAAAATACAGCCATTTCTCCACAGTATGTCAGAGTTTCATGATATTTCCTCATATTTCTATCATGTACTATGAAACCTAGAATTAACTACCTATTTTGTACTAATTCTTTTCCACTTACAAAAGTGGAATACTCTAAAGTTGTGGGGATTTTTAGAAAGGCAAGTATATCACATGACCTTAATGTTCTGGCTGGCTTGTAATTTTAGATCCCTATTTTTGATAAAAATGTGACCCTCCATAGTACTTTTTGTCAGCATCGTTTGGTCTCTTGACTAGTCTTTGTTTTTCTCTTTCACTTGGCTCAAAATTGGTAATAGTTTTTGTTTTGTTCATTCATTTGGGGTTTTGTCTTCTGAAAAAAAAAAAAAAAGACCAGGCCTTAACTACTACCATTGTGCTCGATTTTATCTAAGATCTCATGACATTTGATCTCCTTATAACAAGACTTTATATGTGCAGATATAGTCATCTTCAAAGTGGTATAATTCATAAGGAACACGTAATTCCACAGAAAGCAGGTACACTGTTAGTGGTCTGTCAGAAAGAGCATATGTTAAACTGTTGTGACATATAGTGCGATCTGCCTGCCTTGGAAGTGGGGATTGGGTAAAGCAGCATGAAGTGATGTGCAAGATAGCTTGATAGGAGGAAATGCTGATGGAGAATACTGCTGCCAGTACTGTCTCATTTGTGAGAAGCATACAAATAAAAGTGTCAGAACGTCTAATATGATTCTACTTGATTTGACCAGGTGACTGATCTGGATGATGAAGTTGGCTCTCCAGCAGAGGAGTTCAAAGCCTTCTCCACAGACACAGGGATGAACAGAAGCCAGTCAGAGTACTGCAACGTAGGCACCAAGACATACCTGACCAACCACCCAGCCAAAAAATTTGTCTTTGACTTCATGCGGGTCTTAATAATAGACAACCTCTGTCTCACCCCTGCCAGCAAGCAGACGCCGCTCATTGATCTCTTGTTAGAGGTAAAGATGCAAACTGTGTTTACGTTATTATTAAAAATATCGCTGTGTTCCACACCTTCCTATGATATAAAAATAAACTACAAGTGTAAGTATTAATAGGATTATGAAGGGACTCAAGGTGAGATTTATATAATTACCGTTTTATGTATTTGAATGATCCCCGAATTTTAGTCTCATAAACATGAACCAGGACACCTACAGTTTTGTGAGTGTTAAGAAGAGGTTCATCATAAAAGTGTCTGTTGCTTGGCTTGGTGGCACGAGGGTTCCAGCACTTGGAAGGCTGAGTCAGAAAGATTCCTTGAGCCCAGAAGTTCCAGATCAGCCAAGGTAACCTAAAGAAGCACTGCCATCTTTATATATATATATATATATATATATATATATATATATATATTTTTTTTTTTTTTTTTTTTTTTTTTTTTTTTTTTTTTTTTTTTTTTTTTTTTTTTTTTTTTTTTTTTTTTTTTTTTTTTTTTTTTTTGCTGGGTGTGGTGATACTTGCCACTTGTCTATAGTCCTACTTTTTGGGAGCCTGAGGCAAGAGGATTGCAAGTTCAAGGCCAGTCTGGGCAATTTAGTGACACTCCATCTCAATATAAAATTTTAAAAAGACTAGAGGAATGGCTGAGGGATTAAACACCCATCTGGGACCTTAGTCCTCAGTGCTGCACACACAAAGAGTGGTTAGTTATATCCTCAAAAGAGCATGTGAAGGTATCGTTTGTGGCTGCCTCTAAATATAAAAGATTCTTCTTGCCATGGGCTAATATGAGTGTAGCTCTGAAGCCCAAAACCAGAGAGCCAGTATGATGTGAGAGAAAAATGTGGGGTTGAAGAGGAAGAAATGCCTCAGCTTGAGTCTGGCCCAGCTGTTTATTACACAAGCATTTTATCTCCGTAAGCTAATCTGTAAGGGCTGATTTACTGTACCCTCTGCAGAATTGTTGTGAGGACTAAATACATGTTATCACCCAGCAAAGAGTATTTTGAGGAATTTATGTGTGTGCTTATGGCTCTGTGACCTCAGCCTTGTTCACCTCCCATGCCTGTTACACTTGACCATCGGAAAAGGTCATAAAAAAGGAACTTGGCTCCGAAAGTCATAGTAACAACCCCACAAGAGAATACATGTTAATATTTATAACATAGTACCTGGGCCTTAACACATACTCAAAAAATTCACTGGGTGGCCATTGTTAGAAGAGTCTAATGACTCTCCTCCCAGCTTTCTTTTGTCTGTGTCCTCTGTCATCACCACATGACTCCTCATGGATGCCAAATAGATTCCCTGCAGATGCTTGTGACTGTGACAGTGGAAAGAAAGTAGGTGAGGGCAAGTGTGGAAGTGCTAAACGTGGCCAGAAGCAGAGCCAGGGTGCTGAGTGCCTTGTGACCTTGTGAACTTCTCCAGCCTGTGAGTTGTGCTCTGTGGACTGAGACACTCTACATTCTAGACCATCTAAACCTCCGCGTTGTCACCAAACAGACCGACTGACTGTGAGGATATAAACAAGCAGATATCAGTAGCAAAAGTGTGCACAAGTATGCCATAAAATAACTAGCAGGGGTAGGTCATGAAGAAGACTACGGTCAGAGCTAACGAAGCAGCTCAGTGCCACCTTTAGAGCTTTCCTGCTGTGGCCAAAAAGAACACCAAATGCCTTCTGCCCTGTGCCATCACACTCTCAACCATGGGCAATGGATGCCCACAGTTGTCTAGCCACATGCAGGAATAAGGATTCCACATGATACACCCAGAGACTTGGAAAGGTGACAGTGACCCTGGCAGTCTGATGTGCTCACTATCTTCCATGCTCATCCCAGGAAGTCAGATCTGATGAGCAGAGGCGAGGGCAGGCCGTGATGCTCACTGTGCCACAGTGGCATTGTTCTGGTTGTGTCCCCCCCCCCCCCCCCCCGCCCCCATCTCCACCCCGCCATCACCAGGAGATTTCAGCCTGTGTTTTGCAGTATTGCTCTTGTTAATTTCAGTTTGGAGATTTTAATAGAGACAGAAGTGTATTATGGGGCTGGTAGGGCCATGGGTTTTGGATCCAAGGAACAAATTTGAGTCCTCTAGCACTGACTGTTTATCCTCACTAACTCTCAAGTACCTTGTCCGTAAAATGGGAACATTAGTGTCTACTGGCTTTTGCTAACTACACGACTTTAAATCTCAACAAGAACATTTGAACTAAGCAACCACCTCGGTAGCCCTCCTTTACATTAAACAATACCTATAACCTATTAAAAATAGAATGAAAAGAATCTGTATTTACAGTTGGCCATCAAAAAGGTAAATGTTTAAAAAAATATTTTAAAGACACACAAAGAAATAATATTAAAAATTAAACAGAAAAAAGAAGGCAGTGCAAGGGTGAACAACACATGTAAAACTTGCATCCTGCCTGCTCGTGCTGCAGTGTCAGTGAGGAGAATCAAGGCTAAATGTCTAGTGGCGACTGGGCCATCTGTAGACCCTTCTGGAGTGAATCACAGTATTTATTTTTAAAATGAAAGTAAGATCAAACACTTCTGTGTGGCTTATAGTCCTCTGTTTTGCAGACTCCAAGGATTTGCAAAGCCTGCTTTTTCTTCCCAAGCCCATTAACCACAGTGAGGTTTCTGGTCCTGAAACACGGCTGCTGTCCTCCAGCCTTTGGCTCTTCAGCAAATCCAGAGCCTTCCCTTTCCCTTGGTACAGTCCATTCACTCTGATCTGTTTCCAAGGAAATCCCCTGTGGCGCTGTCCCTCTGCTGTTCATCACTCACCTGCTCTCACTTTCCCCTCAGGCAGCAGGGTAGGGCTCTCAGCGTCTTCACACGGACTGGCCAGGCCGTGGTTGTGGGTCTGTTGCTGACCACTTATTAGGCTATTCAGTTACGTGGGAAGATATGTGGAGAGTGAAAACACGACGTGACCTTCACTTTTCCTCAAAACTATTCCAGTGGCAGACCAAACTCAGCACTAACATTCTTTTACTGTTATATTTTGTCATTTTAAAACAAAAATAACTTGTCACACATAAAAAAGAGAGAGAAATACTGATTATATCTTAGGTTTAGCTGTTGGCTTTTGAGTCTTTGGGCCAATGTCTTTGATCTCAGTTTTGAACTTGGATTTTAACTGGTGGTTTAAAATCTCCAACAAGACCACCTTAATGTCATAAAAAAAGAAGAAGAGAACAGTGCTTAAAGCTTACTTTCATAGAGTGGTCATAAACATAGTGCAGATTCTCTGTGCTAAAATAACTAGGTTCTTTCACATTCTCTTCACAAAGCAACAATATTGGACCTGCAAGTAAATGATCTCCCCCATCTCTGTCTTTCTCATATTGGGGATTGCGCCCAGCACTTCACATGTGCTGGACAAGCACACTGCAGCTGAATTATACCTCCCGGCCTTTTTATTTTCAGGCAGGGTCTCATTTGCCCAAGCTGCCATTGAACTTGGGATCCTCATGCATCAGCCTCCCAGGTAGCTAGTACTATGGTCACATGCCACCACCCCAACACGATCTCTTTTTTAAAAAAGAAGTTGTTATGATACTTTGTTGAATTATTTAGTATCTAACTTCTGTCAGTGTTCTTGCTAAAACAACTGGCATTTGAGAAGGATTATGAAATTGCCTTTAATCTTTGTTTCCAGGGCTTTGCCACTTACAAAGGTGTTTATTTGTAAGTTGGCCCCTGGATTGACTTTCCAAATTACCAGTACAGTTGCTGTCAGAGACATAGTTCAACCTTGTGTTCTTGTGTCCCTGAGTCAGCAATTTGTCCTATCTTTACTCAAGATAATTTTTAAAAACCTTGAAATTTGGAGATGTCACCTGTGGGCTGGTCTGTCATTGTATAAAATCAGAACAGTCCTCTCTTGGACAGTTGTAGGAAAACAAGCATATTTGCTGAGAGTCTAATGTATTCCCTTTTGAAGGTAATAGAAAGCTTTTTAAGAAACGCTTTTTCTCTTTCTGACACTTATGAAGCCCAGAGCTAAATTGTGTGCCTACTTGTGTTATAAATACTTCTCTTCCTATGGACAGGTCCTCTAAATGACTAGATTCTTGGCCTTTTATCTGAATTTCATTACAAACCACTGGATTTTTGTTGTACGTGGTATATAATAGATTACTAAATATTTATTAAGTACTGTTTGGGAAGAATGAATTTTTAAAATATGATGTTTCACCTCTGCTTTGATTATTTTTTATGTACAGGGTCTTACTCTGTAGCCCAAGCTGGTCTTGAACTCAGTATGGAGCCCAGGCTAGCCTTGGACTCACGGCACTCCTGCCTCAGCCTCCTGAGTGCTGAAATTACAGGCATGCACCATCATGCCGAGCTTTATGTGGTGCTGGGGACCCAAACTCAGGGTCTTCCGCTTGCCAGGCAAGCACCTTTGACCACTATGCTATTCCTCTAGCCCCTTGATTTTTTTTTTTAGGTTCTATAGACAAAAAGAGAGAGAGAGAGAGAGAGAGAGAGAGATTATAACCATACTTACTATCTCATCATTTTTTTGAAAATGTTACAATTTTTTGTTTTTTAATCTTGTTACTATGTTTCATAGTGAAAATAAGATTGAGCCCCTACATTTATATAGTTAATTCTGTCTCTTCCTCTTGTTTTTATTGATGTAGGCATCTCCTGAAAGATCTACAAGAACTCAGCAAAAAGAATTTCAGACTTACATTTTAGATAGTGTGATGGACCATTTGCTTGCAGCTGATGTGTTACTGGGTAATTCTGTCTTTTATTTTTGCTTTATAAAGGGTGAGTCCAGAACATAAAGTCAGAATGTAACTAGACTATGTTTCTTCACTGTGTCAGTATCTAATTACAATAAATATATAAACCTTGATTCATTTACAGTGGAACTACTGTTTATATATAAACAAAATTAGAATTTTTAGCAGAAGGAAAAATAACAGCTTAATTTACAGGATCCTTTGGGTTCAATATGAAATTATAGAACCTCTGGGCTGTCAACTTTCTTCCAAAATAAATGTCCCAGGAAGTCTTTGATGCTGTCCTAACTTGTAACTGTGTACTCTCTAAGCCTAAGTTAATTGTCAGTGGAGACCAGCCATAACATATCAAGATGCAAAATAAGAGCTGTATCTAACTAACATGACAATTCAGGGTTAAGTAAAAATAATAATGATCCTGTTCAGGGAATCTTCAGGATTTGCACAGAGGACAAGGGGCTTAGAGGGAGGATCGTGGTTAGAAGGAAGGGCTGGAAAGAATATCTTGAAGCAGTGTATCTAGTAACATATGGCAGATATTGAAGCAGGCTTGAAAATGGAGACCGAGCTCATAGTGGTCGTGGGGGAGAGGCAGGTCCCCCTCAGCATTATGGCCAGTTATACAGGATTTTCACAATGTTTCTGTAGCTCTCTTTTACCTGTCTTACTTCATTATTTTTAAAGGTATACTCCCCAAAGAGAAAGTTTTGTTCGATGGGTTATTTTCGTTCTGTTATTTACACAAAATCCATTATTGCTAGTAAACTTAATTGGTTTTCTCTCCAGTGGAAATGCCCTGTCACTGAAAGGTCAAGTTGAAGGACTATATGCTTACCACAGATGTCTTTAAGCATAAAAGATTTCATATGGACTCAATCCATAACACTTTTATCTTGCTGAAATCATTCCTTCTAGTAATACTGATTGGTGATCAAGAATATTGTTTTTTACAAGTAGTATATAAGAGCTTGCATTTCTTTAAGTGCTATAGATAATACTCATTTTTCTTTAGCTTGATTTCTTTGAGAACCTGCTCTCATGCTGGTAGATACCACTTTTCTTAGACTTCCTTTCCTGCTGGAATTTAGGGGAAGATGCATCTCTGCCTATTACCACCGGAGGAAGCTACCAGGTACTGGTGAACAATGTATTCTATTTCACACAACGTGTGGTAGACAAGCTTTGGCAAGGCATGTTCAACAGAGAATCGAAACTTCTTATCGATTTTATAATTCAACTGATTGCACAGGTAATCCATTGTCCTTATTAGTTATGGGATACATGTCTTTTTCAAAAACTTTGCCTATGATGTCAAAATTGTTGGACATAAGTGTAACTAATAAGATAATGTTAACATTTAATATAAATCTAGGCTTATTAAAAGTCAATGAAAATATACTTTTAGCCCCTTATCAAAAGCCAGAGCCAAGCCTTGTGGCACCAGCCTATAATCTTAGTATTTTGGGAGGCTAAGGCAAGAGGATCTCAATTTTGAACCCATCCTGGGCAACCTGCAGACTTAGCAAGACGCCTGCCTCCAAATCAAAACTAGAAAATGGTCTATGCATGTAGCCTGGTGTAAAGGCTCTGGGCTCCATCCCCGGTACCACACACACACACACACACACACACACACACAAAAAGTGTGTGTGTGTGTGTGTGTGTGTGTGTGTGTGTGTGTGTGTGTGTGTGTGTTTTTTAATTAAACAAGAGCTTGGTGCCAAGGTGTACCTTGTAAAGTTGCCTGCTTTCTCAAGCTGTAGTGGATCAATTTCTTCCTGATCTTCCCACTGCTGGTGTTCATTGCTACCAAGATACATCTAAATACTTTAAAGTAATGCAGTTGGATAGTTTTTTACAACATCATAATGTCAGTGTGTAAAGACTTAAAGACTTACAGAGCATGAAGAGTTGATAGTAAAGAGACATTGTCAAAATATTCTGACAATAGAATCTTTTCTAAGTCTGCTATTGCCCTTTGTCCTTTGAGGGTATCATGTCTTTCCTTGTACATACTGGACTGATGTGGCACAAGTGGTTTTTCTCACCATGGATGTTGAAAATGGGAAGAACTGTTGTCATGGTTCATTAGCGTGATGCAGTGGTACAGGATTCTTTTCTGTCACCTAAGATTCTGCTCAACAAAGATGGGCTTATGACTAACCCAGAGAAAAGCTTTCAAGCAAGGGTATGAAACTAGAATACCAAAATAAAAATTCAGGTCGTTTTTCCAATATTTTTGAGTAGAGCCCGTTCTTCCTGATGAAAGTGTTTGGGAAGCTTTCACCTTGGGTTCTGACTGTGAGGGAAGCCCTTCAGCCCATAGGGCTGTTGGTGGCCCTGCACACTGGAAGCACCTGTTTCACTGCATACTTACTTACTTCCGTTAATTACGTGCTATTTATGTATCTTGTAGGTTCTGAACTCCTCAGTAATAACTTAGTAATATTTAACTTAGCACCCTCACTATTTAATGTAGCATCTGGTGTGTATTAGCTAACCAAAGTTCATGTATAAATGGTGTTTTTTTAGGTTGTCACTTTCACTAAAAATTTATCTTTTGAATTTTTAGTCAAAGAGAAGATCACAAGGGTTGTCACTAGATGCAGTTTATCACTGCCTCAACAGGACCATCTTGTACCAGTTCTCACGGGCACACAAAACGGTTCCTCAGCAAGTAGCTCTCCTCGATTCCCTCAGGGTCCTCACTGTAAACAGAAACTTGGTCCTCGGACCTGGGAACCACGACCAGGAGTTCATCAGCTGCCTTGCGCACTGCCTGATCAGCCTGCATGCTGGAAGGTAAGCGCCTAGGTTCAGTCTGCCCTGTGGCTTGTCTTTGATACTATTCCACCAGAAGTCTCTACTTTACATTTTTTTGATAATAAAATTTTTCTTTCTCTTTGATCTGTCTTGCAGAATACTTTATGCAAAAGATATGGGGCAATAGTTGCATTTCTGCAATAAAAGAATGAGTATTTTTTTCCTTTAATTTACTTTTCTGCATCTTTAAATTTTTCCATAGTCGTCATATGTCCCATGTAATTTTTTTTTATTTTGCGGTTGTTTTCCCCCACTCTTTTTATTAATATACATATGTAATACGTAGTGTTTACAATGAATTTAAGTATTTTGTGCACATATGTATCATATCAACTTTACAATCCCTTCCCATTTTTGATACCCCCCACCCCTTCCCATCCCTTCCTGCAACTCCGGCTATCACTTCATGTGGTTCTATACAATGTCTGTGTTCTGGGTTTTCCAAGTGAGAGAAACTATACAGTACTTAACATATTAATCTTCCGCACCTAAATCATTTCACTTAAGTCAGCACTCTAACTCAGCTTCCTATTCCTTGAATGGGTCACAGTAGTTAAATCTTGATGCCTCTTCTCTGAATCCAACCAATCCCTTAACAGGGATATTTACCAAAAGTTTTTTTTCTATATTTTGCTACGTCTTTGTTGCTATTCTTAAACCTGGCCTTACACACCAGTTCACATTAAAAAATAACTACAAGCATGTAGTTCAAAAGACTAGTACATTTGGGAAAGAAGGAAAAAAAAAGTTAAATTTCAAATGCCTTAGCTGAATACTGCAAGGTACATATTTGTACATTCACAGGGTTATCTTTACATCAGTCAGTTCTCTTAGGATGAATTTTCATCAGTGACCTAATAAGTGAATTGCTACAGTACAACAAAGTTAAAACAATATCACATTGCTGCATTAAATGAACTTAAATCTGTACCGCATAAATATACTTAAAGTAACAGATACGAAGGCAAATTTAGTTATTTCAGAATTTTTTACCTTTCATAACTTATTTATTCATATTTCACTGATTGCTAACATACTTTTTCTCAGCTCATTCTCCTCTAGCTTTTGTCTCTTTTCTCTAGGGGCATTGGTGTTGCTGGCCTCCCTTTCACTTTCTAAGTTTACTTTAAGTATTCTCTGCAGTACTGGCTCAGTGGTTGCAAATTCCTTTAAGCTTTATCTATATCTTTCCATATCTATATCATGGAAAGTTTTAATTTCTCCCTTTAAATTAAAAGATAATTTTGCTGGATATAGCAGTCTTGGTTGACATTTACGTTCTTTTAGTGCTTGGATGACATTGCTCCATGATCTCCTGGCTTTTAGAGTTTGGATTGAAAAGCCTGAAGTTATCCTGATGGGCTTATGTTTGTAGGTCACCTTCTGTTTTTTCTCTTACTGCTTTTAGTATTTTCTCTTTGTGTTGGGTTTCTAGAATATTATTTATATGTCGTGATGAGGATCTCTTCTGATCAAAGTTATTTGGTGTTCTGCAGTAGTTCCATGTTCATTTCTTTTCTTAGATTTGTGAAGTTTTCTTCCATAATTTTATTAAACATGTCCTTTAAGCCTTTCGTTTTGTCCTCAGTCTTCTCGTGGACTCCCATAATTCTGAGGTTGTTTCTCCTCGAATCGTCTATCAGCCATTGTAATGATTCGCTTTCTTTTATTTACTTTGTGTTCTTCATGGCCTGTATGTTGCAGCTCAGTCACTTTACTTTCTAGGTCTGACGTTCTATTCTGAAGATGTTTAATGTGGTTGCTTATTATTTCCTGTGTGTTTTTCACTTCCTCAATATCTGCATTCAGTTTCTCTATATCTCTGTTGTGTTGTTCTCTAATTTCTTGTATTGTCTTCATTATGTTCTGGTATATTTCTGCTATGGTCTCCTCTTTTAGCTTTCCAAGAGTTGTTTTTTGATTAGCTATGTGTTGGTGTAGCTCTTGCACTGTCTGTTTTATTTCCTGCTTTAATTCAATGAATATCTGGGCCCAGAAGTTACCATCATTTTTGCCATTTTCATCTTTGGATTCTGCAATTTCAGTATTCATGGTACCATCTTCTGGGGTGTCAGGTCTTTTTGTAGTAGATTTGTCACCACATTTCCCCATGGTTCTGCTATCTCTGGCTGTCTCTGGTACGCAGGAAAGAAGGGTTTGGTGAAGGCCCAGTTCTAGATGCCTCTGGAATCCTCTGGCTCAAGGGATAGACAGGGCGATGGAATTTCCAGTCCTAGATGCCTCTGGAAGCCTCCGACAGGGTGATGTAATTCCATGGAAGCCTCTGGAAGCCTCAGGCTCACGGGATGGACAGGCAATTGACTTCCCAGTCCTAGATGCCTCTGGCGTGCAGGGCAGCCGTAAACTGGAAGCCTCTGGTGCGTGCCGGAGGAACGGGGCTATGGTCCCCCTTTTGAGGTGTCTTGTTCCCCCCGGTCCACTCAGCACAGCTCTCCATCTATCCTGGTTTCCCTTCCCCAGGGCGGGGCTCTCCATCCTCGGAGCAGAGGCGCCCTGAGCCGTTTAGAGGATCAGATGCATTTTCCTCCTCATTTGTCCTCTTTGCCGCTTGTGCCAGTTTCTTCCCAGGCACTGTTTAAGGGTGGCCCCCAAAGCCCTGGTGTGCTCTTTTGAGCTTTCTTTTACTCTAAAGGTTTCAGTCTTAGGCTTTTTTCCCCCCTTCTTTTTAAAATGGCTCCTGCTGACGTCACTGCCTGTGGAGGCTGCTGAGCCCTGTTTCTGATTTGGGATCCTGGGGCCTTTTCTAGCAGGAGCGCACACTGCGTTTGTAGTACACATTACCCGTGGGTTGGTGTTTCGGAGGCCGGGGAAACCCGCTGCGGACAATTTCCACTTTTCCAGATCCGCACTGACCTCAGGCTGAGATTCTGGCTCTGGACCTTCCTCCATCTGGTCTGTGGGTGCCGGCAGCTCAGGGCTGCACTGAGTCGGCTGCTTTTTTCCTCCTCTTCCAGTGTGACTTCAGGATTTCTGCCCCACCAGCAGCCCCCTGTTCATTGTTGGGGTGCTCCGTCCTATCCCAGTTCTGTCAGATGTTCCAGGCCCACGCGAGTTTTCCTCCCTCCACAGCTGCCTGCGGCTCCAGCCGTTTACAGCCTGCCGCGGCTTCCTGGGCTGCTGAGATTTTTTTTTTTCTCTGCTTCCAATGATCCTTCGGAATTTCTGACCTTCCCGTGGCCTCCTTTCAGTTGTTGGGGTGCTCCTCTCTTTCCTAGCTACACTGAACGCACTTTTTCTAACTAAATACTCAACTTTTTAAGTGGGTCGATGAGACATTTTGCAGCGCTGTTACTCAACCGCCATCTTGACCGAAAGTCTGTCCCTGTGTAATTTTAAAAGGGAAGCATGCTTCTAAGGCATATGAAGTACACTCTGTTGTACGCCACAGAAGCAAAAAGGAAAGCTCAGGGCTGTTACCATGTTAGAGAGGTGAAGTCAGATCTCTGTGTAGTGTCTTTTGGGGACCAGTCATTGACATAGGGCCTAGAATAAAGTGTGAGGTAGACCCCGCAGCAGCCCTGTTGAAGGGAAGGTGGACCACAGGCCCAGCCATTGGTACTGAGTGTGCGGTAGGAGCATGTGAACAGGGGCCTCTGAGCTGGAGGAACCCCTGCAGTGGTGCAATGGTGAGCTTGTTTGGGGAAGAAGAGAACAGGGGCAGTCTGCTGAGAGAGATCTATCTCTGAGGTTGCCCAGGATGAAGGGGTATTTCACACTGGAGAAACTGTGTGTGTCGCTCCTGCTGGAACAGCAAGCAGTGAGCTGTGAGACCAAAGAGGACATAGAATCCTGGAATGCTCTTAGTTACCTGAGCTTCTTGTCATTTTTATGTGAAAACATTAATAATCAAAAACTTTAATATTAAGATGATAATATTTTTGTTATAGATTGGGTTAACTGTATTTAGCCAAGTACATTTGCAAGGTGACCCCTTAAAAGTGGCATCTTCCTGATAAACTAGAAGCATCTGCCAATAATGGGAACTTTGTGATAGAGCCTTGTCTGGAGAACAGTTCTTTTCTCTGTGTAGTTTTCAGCTCTAATCATTTCCTTCAGACAGTTTAATTGGAGTTGCCTTTTCAGTAACGTGGATGGATTTGGACTGGAGGCAGAAGCGCGCATGACTACATGGCACATCATGATCCCCTCTGACATTGAGCCCGACAGTGGCTACAGCCAAGATGTCAGTGAAGGTAAAACGCTCTGGCCATCGTGGGGAATGCTGTTGTTCAGATTTTTAAGATAAACCCAAAAGCTTGACTTGAGAAACTGCCAACTCTGGGAACTGTGCTTCTAGCTGGGCGGAGACTGTCATACTGCAGCATGCATACAAAGTCTCTCCACCTGCAGGATGAGCAGAGCACAGCTAGTGGTCCTCCAGTCTGTGGCTTTTTCTGGTAACCCCAGAGGACTTGGTGGCACTCACACTCGCATAAAGAAAAGTAATACAGACTTGGCATCTGCAGTAAGGAGAGTTGCCTGATGGAATGCCTAATATCAGGCATCTCCACGTCAGAGGCAAATGTTGCTTGGCATGGGTCACTGGCAGTACCATTGTCACTGTATTTTCTTTAAGTCCAGCTTTCCCAGTAGTCTATAAGGCTTACACATCAAAGTCTTCATGTGGATTGATTCCTTGTCTCCAACACTTGGTAATAAACCTGTGCTCGTGGTAATATTTGTTTAACAATACAATGAGGTAGTTTTGCATACAGTTTTATCCTTGGAAAGTTCAGCACTTGTTCCCCTCCCCCCCCCTTTCATTTAAGCATTAGCATCATCCAGATTTCTTGAACCCCAGATGAAGCTCAGGGAGGATGCAGTTATTACTCCTGCAAAGAACTGATAGACCCAAGGACTTTAGTTCTCACAGTTAGGTCTTCAGAATAGCACCCTCAGCATCAGAGTCATTTGGGAACTTGTCAGAAAAACAGACTCCCTGCCCTGACTCACATTGGCTGAATCAGGCACCTTTGGGGCAAGCAGCCAGCCTCTATTGCAAAGAACTCTGCTGGGATGCCCATGTTCTCTAAAGATTGATTGGTCTGGAGGAAGAGCCAGGCCAATGTCCAAAAACCCAAAAGGGGGCTGGAGGAATGGCTCAGCAGTTAAAGTGCTTGCTAGCACTGAGTCAAGAGCTAAGTATCTCAGTTCAGTTTCCTAGCATCATATAAGCTGATCGTGCTGGTGCAGGCCTGTAATCCCAGCGCTCGGGAGCCTGAGGCAGGAGGATTGCTGTGAGTCCAAGGCCAGCCTGGACTCGATCAGTGAGTTCAGGACTAGCCTGGACTACAGAGCGAGACCTTGTCTCAAGGGAGGGAGGGAGGGAGGCAGGGAGGAAGGGGAAAGGGAAAAGGGAAAAACCCCAAAGGAAGATTGAATTTTATAGTTTAAAAATATTATTTAAAAATATTTATTATCTCTTCTTGGCAGACTATTTAATAATAAACTTATTTTGGGGTTCACCTTAAATATTCAGATCTGAAAGTTACCTTTAAGAGGCTGAAATGCAGTTCAGTGGTAGAGTGCTTGCTCCGCGTACTTGAGGCCCTGGGTTTGTCCACAGCACGCTACCCCAGAAAACTAGCGACAACATCCAACTCCAACAGCTTCCAAGACAGATAAATTTTTAGCACAAATACTGGTTAGTTAACTATCTGATTAATTAATTTTATAAAGGAAAACTATGCACATGAATATTTTAACTTAGTTTAAGTTACCTGGATGACCCTTTCCACTTAGTTGGATATGTTATGTGCTTTTAAAAAAAATTAAATTTTATGAGCCAGATGTGGTAGCACAGGCCTATAATCAGGGGACTCAGGGGACTGAGACAGGAGAATTACAGTGAGTCCAAGGCCAGCCTGTGTTCCATAGTGAATTCAGGACCAGCCTGGGCCACAGAGTGAGCCCCTGTCTCATAAATAAACAAATAAATTTATTTTGTTGATGAGATCCCTAGATGTGAAACATGAAGAAAACTGAAACCTAATTATATATAAAGTTTGGACCCTTGACTTGCTCTTATCTGATTTATAGGCCGTCAGCTTCTCATAAAAGCTGTCAACAGAGTTTGGACTGAGCTGATACATAGTAAGAAACAAGTCTTGGAGGAGCTCTTCAAAGTAACTCTGCCTGTGAATGAAAGGGGCCACGTGGACATCGCCATAGCCAGGCCACTCATGGAAGAGGCTGGTTTGAAATTCTGGCAGAATCATTTGGGTAAGGAGGCCTGCAGAGAACACGCAGCCAGCCGTGTTGTGGAGGTGCCGCTTTCCATAGATACATGATTGAAGCAACCCCATAAGGACGTTGTGATGGCAGTAGAAATGACAAGTAATTCAATGTAACTATCGACAGTAATTAGACCAGTTCTTTGGCCTTTGTTTTGCATCTAAGGGTTACTATTCGTTGGGCATTTGTGAATTTATGTTTACATTATGAAAGAAATACTACATTGTTTTCAACTTTACTTAGGTCTTTGTTCCTACCTCTGAAATTTAAAAAGCTCTGAAAACCTTGAGATTTCTGTCATCAGTTGGGTATGAAAGCTCTCTTGATACTAAAACATAACTTATTTTTGGTCACGCTTGATATGAATGTTCATATACTTATAAATATATTAATATTTTAAGTTGTAGTTTGCTACCCCAGGCCCTCTGATACTATTATATAATGTGCTATATATGTACTGTGTAGTCTTTTTTAAATTCCAGATATTCCAGGTTCCAAAATATGCACAGTGATAAGGCTTTAGATGAGGAATTATCATTTATTCCTAACACAGAAATTCATTCCAGCTAAAAATGACTCTTAAAGTTCAGGTAATACTGAGACTTTTCAGCTAAGTTCAACTAGTACAATAATTCTCAAGCAGATATCCTTAAACAAGACAACCAGCAAATAAATTGTAAAATCTAAAAGAAGTATATGCATTTGTTTTATGTGCTGCTTTTGATAACTGTAGCATTCTCCCCTTATCTTCTGGGGTTTGATCCAAAACCCATAGCGGATGCTAAAATTTCAGGTAGTACCAAGCTCATCGTTAAGTATTTTTGAGACAGGGTCTCACTCTTGCCCAGGCTGAACTCACTATATAGCCCAGGCAAGCCTCAACCTAAGGGCAGTCCTCCTGTCTCAGCCTCCCAAGTGCTAGGATTACAGGCATTCACCACCGTGCCCAGACAGTCTTTATGTGGTACTGAAAAGTCAAGTCCAGGGCCTTGAGCATGCAAGGCAAGTGCTTTAACCGCCCGGCTGTTCCCCAGCCCACTGTATTTTTCCTGTATATTCATGCCTATGATAAAGTTTAATTTATAGTATAACTTGGGCTCAGTAGGACTTAACAGTAGTAGCTGATAATGAAATAGAACAACTCTAATCTGTAATAACTACGTGAATAGAGTCTCCTTTGTCAAAGTATCTTAATCCCTCATTACATTATATAATATTTTCAGAGTATAATGACTGCAAATAATAAAACCATAAAAGCAAAACTGAAGCAATAGGAGGGACCTACTTAGAGGACTGTGGATTATAGCCCTGTTACTAAAGTGTTAAAAGCAAGACAAAAAAATAATTGCATGGAGGCATTTTTAAACAATTAATTTTAATTTTACAGCTCATGAAAAGAAATGCATAAGTCGAGGAGAGGCTTTAGTGCCCACTACCCAGTCCAAGTTGTCCCGCGTCAGCAGTGGCTTTGGTCTTTCCAAGTTAACAGGATCAAGAAGGAATCGGAAGGAAAGTGGTCTTAATAAACACAGTCTTTCCACCCAGGTACCTTGCTCTAGTTCATTAGTGCTATCTCTAGAAATTTATATTGCAATTTTCAATTGTAGGGTTTTATATACCATTATAATGTGTAAGCAGATAATTTGAAATGGAACTTTGCTGTGTTTGGCTTTAGAAGATGGGTAGAAGTAGTCTAGATTAAGAAAATGTCATCCTTTGTATTAGGACAAAGTTGCATTTTGAGTATTGTGTATTTTCATCCATTTTATAGGTAGACATACAATCGTATTCAGAAATCAATAAACACTAAAGATATTTTCTCTATTTTTCTGACTTACGTTATTAAATGTCAAAAAAATTAATTATATAAATTTTAAAGAAATAGGAGACAAGATTTTTACCCACTATTGTTATTAATATTCATATGCAATACATAGTGTTTACAATGAATTTGGGTATTTCGTGCACATATGTATCATATCAACTTTACAATCCCTTCCCATTTTTTGACCCTCCCACCCCCACCCTGTCCCTTCCCCCGGCTCCGGCTATCACTTCATATGGTTCTATAAAATGTCCATGTTCTGGGTTTCCCAAGTCAGAGAGACTATACAGTACTTAACATATTAATCTTCTGCACGTAAATCATTTCACTTAAGTCACCACTCTAACTCAGCTCCCCATTCCTGGAATGGGTCGCAGTAGTTAAATCTTGATGCCTCTTCTCTGAATCCAACCAATCCCGTTATTGGGGTATTTACCAAAAGTTTTTTTCTATATTTTGCTACATCTTTGTTGCTATTCTTAAACCTAGCCTTACCCACCAGTTAGGAGACAAGACTTTTTTATTCATCATACTATTATAAATACCTGTGATTGAAGTGTTCAAAAGAAAAATTTTACTACCAGTATCACCTTTCTCAGCTCTTCTTCCTTTGCTGTCCCAGAGTGTTAGTGGCAGCTGTGGAGAGGGTCTGAGAGAAGCAGTGTGTGCAGGTCATCTCGTGTGTCCATGTCACAGAATCTAGAAGCAGGATTGAGCATGGGAGACGTCAGGCGGCTGAACTGACCCATGGCCGTGGGGCACCAGCAGCTCCATGCAGCTGATGCCACCCTGGAGATGCACACCTTGGGGTTGGGGACCGCAGAGCTCGGCCTGCCTTGCAAGCCTACATTGGATTCAGCGTTAATTCACCTTTCTGTAATGTTTTGCTTTTGTTTTCTGTAATATTCATTTTTACAGAATTTGAATGAATCATAAAGCATTAATTTCAATGCTGGCTAAGACCCTTTCTTTCTGAAAATCTGAGAGTAATAAGAGCCTTTCTTCCATTCGTTGGTAGGAGATCTCCCAGTGGATGTTCACACACATTGCTGTTGTCCGTGACTTAGTCGACACACAGTATAAGGAGTATCAGGAGGTAAGAACCCACAGCTGCAGTGTTGCATTCCTCGGGTGTGGAAGGACTGTCTCTTGAATATCTTCCTGTCTGTGTCAGGTGTGTGTTGCTGAATTGCACATATGGGTATTTTCATCCATTTTATAACTGGAGTAAGATGATATTCAGAGTTTGATAAGCTAAAGATATTTTCCCAATTTTTCTGATTTCAGTTTTATATTGATATTTAAAAGTTTTAAAGCTGTAACAGACAAGACTTTTTATTTCTCATGATAGTGTTGTGATACCTGAATTGATGTTTTAAGGAAAAAAACTTAATTTGAACTGTTTATATAATCAGACTGCATTTAAAAAGCTGAACTTCTGTAAGTCCATGTCTGTTACCTGATCTCCATAAACCTGTCATTTCCTTGCTGCTAAAATAATCCCCCTCTTGGTTTCCATGACAAAATTCATCCTCCCAAAACTGGTAGCCACTGTTAATCATAAAAAATAGTCATTTCCCTTCTATAATAATCAGCTCATAGAGAATGAGGTGGCATGCCTGTGTTTTCAAGTAACGCTTTGATCTTAAGTAGCCTGCAGGCTTTCTGTGGTCACTGGTGCTTTTGTTTGACACCTAAATGGACTTCTTCCTGGTAGCGTCAGCAGAATGCACTGAAGTATGTGGCTGAGGAGTGGTGGCAGATCGAGTGCGAACTTCTGCGGGAACGAGGACTTTGGGGTCCCCCCATTGGCTCCCATCTAGACAAGTGGATGTTGGAGATGACGGAAGGGCCTTGCAGAATGAGGAAGAAAATGGTGCGAAATGACATGTTTTATAATCACTACCCGTATGTGCCAGAAACAGAGCAAGAGACAAATATGGCGGTAAGTATATAGATACTGTGTCTGTAGTGGCTATCTTTTTTTTCCTAATTGTAAGCATTTTTTCTCATTCAGTTACTTACAATAGCAAATTCAAAAATTTGACAATGAGAGATTTAAGTGTGCGCCGGCTGAGACCTCACAGTTCAATGCTTTGGATCAGAGGCTACCCAGATCTCAAACTGGACCAGCCACTTCACCAACAGGGGCAGGTCATGGACCTTCTTTAGATTTCTGTTTCTTTGTACCGATGTGACACTTCCACCGCAGGAGGGCCTTCAGTGTTTGGCACTAAATAAGCATACATTGCTACTTTTTTTCTCAGACCTGAACGCTGGCTCCGTTTTTCTTGTGCTCATTGATTGGTTTCACTTCTGTTTTGGTGCTATGTAGAATGTTAATATCCATCAGCATACAAATAGATTTTTTTTTTTTTTTGGATAAGGCCTGAGCCTGCTATTTGTTGACAAGAAGTACATTTAAACTTCTTATCAGATAAAAACAAAGTGAACTATTTAGTGTTCATGCCTACAACTTCAGTATCATTTACCTGAGCAGATACATTCTCAGCCTGTTAAGTAAACATCTTATAACAATTATGTATCATGTGGAACTTTGCTATTGACAAATTACCCACTGGAAAATATAAGGCAGTGTAGAAATGTTGGCAGTGGCATTTACATAAAGAAAAAGTGTAAATGGGAAGAGGAGAGAGTTTCAGAGTGTAGAATTCATATTAGATAGCTTGTGTATGAGTCAAGGTTACCTTGTTAGGAAATTTTCTAAATAAGTAATATGTATTTTGATTTTGGTAATTCAAAATCTTTTGTAAACTTGAAAATATAAGAAGTACCCACTTTTGTCTTGAGAAATATGCAATTTGGCAGTATATAAAACAGACAATTTAAAAAACTAGCAGCATCTGTTACCCCACTGACTTCTTCCATGAAATCCAGTAAGGCAAGCTTGCCCAGACAAGAGCTGCATGGCAGTCAGCCGTGGGATGCATATGCCACAGCGTCTCCCAAGAGTGCATCACCTTGTGGCATTGTGGCCAGCCAAGTGTATAGGAGTACACTCTCTGGTGTCTCACAGAGGTAAATTTCTCTTCCCATAACTGACAAGCGACTGTTTCCAGAGCACAGTGAGCCTTGTGCTTCGTTTGTGGGGCAGCTTGTGTGGCAGGTCCTTTATGTCTCCTAAGAGCCCTCTGAATGTCAGTTAGTGTTACTGTCCCAACTGTACAGATAAGGAACTGAAAAGAAGTTAAGCCCCTACGAGGTTACAGCTGCTAGGTATGAGAAGTGGTCTGCAGCCACATGGTACTTACTGCACATTGAGGAAGAAGATTCTTAGCAGTTGAGGTCATCCCTTGGAGCCAGTGGGTATAATTCAGGCAGAAGCCACTAGATAACAAATGTTGAGTGAGGAGAGGGCTCATTAACAAGTAAGTTTTTTAAAATACAGAATTATTAAGGTCAAGATTTTGAAAAAGGGCCATAGCAGATGAATTCGCTTTAGGTTTAAACCTCATCAACCATGTAGTAAATTCACGTCCTCCCACCACAGGGTTAAATGTCTTCACAGAGTTTGCGATCCATCCATTGTTCTTCCACTAAGCTGCTGGCAGCCACGTGCCGCTTGCTTGTCCCGTGGGCGCTTGTGTATAAAATAGACTCAGCACTTGTCTGTAGTGCAGCGGGATTGTGCCAACACAGAGGCTGGCTTTGAAAGCCACTGTGGGCACAGCAGGCTTTCCTGAAGAATGGGCGAATGATTTGCCTGTCTGCCTTACTGAGTAATTTCTAAGAAACGTTTACAGTTCTCATACAGTGTAGTTGATACAGAATTAAAGTATGTTCTTCACTTAATTTGAAGGATACCATAGAATGAACAATTTCGTGTTTTAAAATCTTTGCTGAGTTAAGAATCAAGTGATCATTTCTTTAGTTATTGAGGTTTTGCTTAACCTTGATAATAAAAATAGCTTGCCTATTCTAAGTTTTGAACTTCACTTCTTGATTTTAATTTCAGTTTATTATAGAATATGAAACATTTTCAGTAGTTTATTTGCTACAGACTCTAAAGGCTTTGAAGGTTTACCAACTAAAATAATTTTGATGAAAGGACCAATAGTGATAATTATTAATGCCCTGAAAAAAATGAGGTAGTTATGGAAGCTTTTGTGTTCTCATTTGATAATATGTTACCCTGTTGACTTTCTTGGGTAGGTGAGGTTTTCTTAATTAAAACAGGGAATTGAACTGCACTGTGTTTCTGTATTTGAAGTGGTGATATCAGTGAGAAATAGTGGTAGGTTTAAGCCTGGGAAGGATAAAACTGGGATTATAAAAATCCCAGTTTATAATTCTCTCATTACTCTGAGCCTGAGGAGAGGAAATTAAGATCCTATGTTTTGCTTAAATACTATAGTTTTATATTTAAATACTAAAGTTTTAATGCTGTGGTACCTTTATTTTCACTAAGTAGTGATCTTGAACAGATTTGCTGTTATTAGCAAAACCATTGTATGCAGACCTAGCTGGTACTAACGTGGGGCTGCTGGGAACGGGAGACTTACTTGAAAGATTCCTTTTGTAACTACAGGAGTATCTGGAGCTTCTTCACATGTGTAATCCATAGATGACCCGTAACTCCTCAGAACTGAGAAATTCATTGGTGACATAGAAAATTTTGAAATAAAAAGACCATAAAATTATTTTCTATAAATTCTGGCTTTGAAAATTTTAGATTTATATATAAATATAATTTAGTGTTTTTTAAATAAAAAGGAACCATGATAATACAAAAATTTAAGGTATAACATTTGCATTTGCCATTGAAGATCAGGCTTTTAAGTAAAATAAGAACTTCAGTAAGTTAGTGAGTTGATAAGCAAATGTGTATTAAGCCAGCACCGTTCTGTGCTCTGCAGGGTCCAAGTAACTGCACCTTTGGGGCATTGTCCACACACCAGTTGGGCTGTGCTGAGAATGTGTAGGAAAGAGCAAAATCAGGTTTGGAAATAATGGCCCGATTTTATTCTGTTGGTGTATAGCATATCTACTTAGTGATCTCAGCCGATACGAATTTCATTGAGGTGACTTTCAAAACACTTCTGTATATAACATTAATTTGAGCTCAGTGTTTATAATTTTTTGAGGTCAACTCAAGATACATTGAAATACAAAAACTTTAGGATTGCTGTTAAGTGATTTTTTTCTTCTAACGTTTGAATTTCCCCAAACTGTTTTTGCCTTTAAAGTACTTTTATTATTTTATAGTGGACCATTCAATGCATTTTAATGAATGCATGCACTAAACAACTTGTGTCACCCAAGCCTTCTCAAGATACAAAACATTGACATACATTTTAAAGATTACTGTCCATTATAAAGACTGTTTGCAAGTGTGCTTTCAGAAGGAAAGATTGAAAGTGTGCTAGCTAGGATCCAGTGTTTGTTTCAGTTAGGAAAGCAAATGTGTGAAAAGCATAATGCCAGCTTGTGTGTACCCCAGGGAAAGGTGGTGGAAGTCACTGCTAGGTGTGCTAGGTATGTACCGGGAAGAGAAAGAAGATCACATCAGAGTCGTTCTTGGTTGCATTGCCTCTGTAGCACTCCATGTACATTAGTGCATTAGCTGTGCATACATTGTAACCGAAATTGGCATCTTGCTGACCAAGCAGCTGCTTGATTTGTTTTAAATGCTCATTAGAAAACCTCCCATTTGGGGAGGTCTGCCGGCTGCCTGCAGTGTTTCTGGAATAGTATCTGTACACATAATGGAGAGAGTAGGTTCTTGAGCTTTTGTGGGAGGGTGCTTTTGCACCAATGGACACTGTAGTAGACACGTTGTGAAAATGAAGGTTTTAAAGTGAATACTTAGATCTGCTGCCACTTCTGAGGGTGACAAAGATGGAAGATACTCTCCAGTGTGTGATTCTGTTAGCCACATTCTATGTTTTTCCTTTTAAAACCATAAATCATGCATTACAAATGGCATCCTGTACTGATTTTTGTCTGCAGTATTTTTAAGTTTGTCCTGTTCTGTAGCATTGAAGCTTATAAGTTTTACTTAAAACTACTTTTGATCAAAGAGGAAATAACCATATATAGCTATGTGATAGTGAAAGCAGCTGAGTGTGTCATTTTAATTTCCTTTAAGTGAGTGAATCTTAATTCATTCAGTCCTCAAGAAATTTTCATTTTTGTGTTCTTTATGTTTTTTTTTTCTGATGTGTCTGTAATTAATACCTGTTTTCAGTCTGAGATCCCAAGTAAACAGCCTGAGACACCTGATGATACCATTCCTCAAAAGGTAAATCACAAATTACCACAAAAGAATGCAAACTACTTGCGGGCTTTTTTTTTTTTTTTCTGTTGTTTGTTTAGTGCATGGTAGACTAGACTAACTTAGAAGATCGTCTTTCAGTTTGTTCTTCTTTGAGCTATTTATAGAGTTAAAAAGTGGTTGTGACCCTGCCGAGAGACTCTGTCTCCCTCCTCCTCAGCTCTCTTCTAACCTGCTTCTCCTGGGGTTGGGGGCACAGGTGCTGCTCACTAACGGGCTAACTGCTCAAGGCTTTTGTGAGAAACAGGTTGCTTCACGCACAGCTAACAGATTCTGAGGCATGCTAGGACTGGATAGCCTACCAGCGCCCATTTTCTTTTTCAGTTACTCATTTAATTCTTCTAGATATTTTAAGAATGCAAGTATATCCTTTGCAAAGTCATTGGGTTTTTTTCAATCCAAAGGATCTAATAGAAAACAGAATATATGACCACTTCCTAAAGTATAGTTTATTTTAATTTGTTAAAAAAAAGTATTATTTTTTATTTTCTAGAAAGACTTAGTACATAAATGTACCTCAGAATATTTTTGGGAAGGATTCTAACAGTTCAGATGTAAGGGAATGTGTGAGGTCTGTGACTTCACTCAGTGGCTGGCTGGCTCGTGGCCCGCCAGCATGCGCTATGCCCTTGCCATGTGAGGTACCGCGGTTTCAGGTTGAAGACGCCTGTTATGGAGTGGATGGCTGGTCTCACATTCAAAACAAATAGTTTTTGTAATTCCTTAGCCCATCAGATTGATCCTCTCATAATTATAATATTATTTTGCATCATTTTAATCCCTTCCAACTCATGTCACGATTTTCAGTCTCAATTTGCTATATGTCATTCCTCTTTTTACTTACATTTCTCTTAATTCCCTGAGTCTATACCTGCAGTAAAAAAGGATAATGTGGCTTTGATTAGTTGGCCTTTAATATAAAAATCGGTTTGCCAGTTCAGTCTAAATATTCCACCCAACAGGACACATGCTTTTAGACAGGCATTTTAGTTAGATATCACTTTAACAGGATGATAGCTGCTTGAAAAGAGCATTGTTATAGATAGTAGATACTACTTGAATTTAAAGATAGAATATCTGTTAAATATTTTTATTTTTGTCAAAGGAGAAGTAAAATAATGTTTAGAAGAAGAAAGTTTCTAAGCATGTTTTAAGTTCCATCTTTTTTTTTTTTTTTTTTTTTTTTTTTTTTTTTTTTTTTTTTTTTTGTAATTGTTAATCCAAAATCTGGGCCTAATTCTGAGTTTAGGAATCTGCATACAGGTAAATTTTTCCTCTGTGATTTTAAATTTTGTGAAGTATTTTATACCTTCTCATTGTATATAATTTTAAAGGGAAAAAACTTTAGCAAATTGAAAAGCCCGTTTAAGGACTAAAAATGAATTATTCAGAAAAAAGAAATGTCCTTGTATCATAAGCCAAAACAGACAGTCGTTTCTTGTGTGTCTGGGTCATTTCCTACTCAAACAAACTCAGCTGTGTTCTCACTGTGCTTGTTTGCAACAGTTTTCTGGAGCACAGTCTTTCACACAACAAGCAAACAAGGATGTTTTAGCAAATTGGAGACATCAGTAGAGGAACTTAACCAGGGAGAGCATCTGATGGGAAATTCTGTGATTCTGTGTTGAGTCAGAACTTAAAAGGGTCTGAAGGTCTTGGCCATTTCCAGGGTCTTAGAGAAACTTAGGATTATGAGAAAGAGTAGAGCAAGTTCTGACTCTTCTCCCTCCGGGTCATCTGATGTAAAGCCCCAGATCAAGCCAGCCAGAGGGCCAGAACTTCTTGCTGATCCACTCACTACACCAAGGCCAAAGCAGAGTGAGTTTAGGTCCCCGTGCTCCATGCCCTTCAGTGAGCACATTCTCTGCCTTCTGTGAGAGAGGGTAGGTCTCTGGCCGTCCACCAGGCCACGCTGTACTAACCTGGAAGTGCTGTTTGGCTTGAAGAAAAAAAATCAGTGCAATTTTAACATAGAGAACCTTAACCCAGGAAAGTGTGGATTTATTATTAATACATACGACCTTTATATTAAAAGCCCCTAAAAAAGGAATACAAAAAAATCTTGACAGCAAACCTGTCCTCAGAAGCTTGTACTTTCATTCTTAGAGATAATCGTCTCAGTCATTTTCTTTCTTTTTCTTTTTTTTAGAAACCTGCTCGCTATCGAAGAGCCGTAAGTTACGACAGTAAGGAGTACTACATGCGGCTGGCGTCTGGAAATCCCGCCCTTGTGCAGGACACCATTGTAGAGAGCTCGGAAGGGGAGGCTGCTCAGCAGGAGCCGGAGCACGGGGAAGACGCTATTGCTAAAGTCAAAGGTCAGCCGTCCTCCTCTTTGATTTTGATTAAAAATCATTCTGGAACATTCCTTATATTTGAATTTACATGCAGATATGAGCAACTGAGGACAGCAGGGCCAGACTGCATATCTTATCGTCTCATCCTTCTTAAAGATTGCGCACTTTTAGTGCCTACACATGAATATCATGTGCTCTTTGGCCTTCTTTTTATTGTATTTTTCAGAACGCCCGGTGATACCTAGCAAAAGCCTTAAACAACTACTAAATGGAGAGCATTTGCCAGCAGTAAGAAACAATGGTTTTCTTCTTGTGAGCTCACAGTTATTATCCCAAATCTAAACTTTGTAGCTTAGTAGAGTGGATTTGGTTACAGCAGCCGTCCATGGTCTTCTTTATCATGTAGTTTTACATATACACGTGCTCAGCCCAAAATGCTTTCTTACCATGCCCACAGCACCTCCACAGTCTGTACCTTAACAGATCACATCCAGTCCAACCCTGCCTCAAAAAAAAAAAAAAAATATTGAACAAGTAAATCCCTTCCTTTTGTTATCTTTTTCTTAAAGACTGATTGACCAGAAACTCAAACATGTTTGCATTAAAAGCCTGGAGTATAAATTAAGAACTTTGAATTAGAAGTGTTAAAAACAAAAGCTAATGTATTAAAAATAAGTTTTAAGATTGTCAGTAAATTAAAAATAAGTTTCAGATCTCATTGACTAAAAAATCTGATAGTATGTCAGAAAAAAACCACCATCTGGTATCATGGTCATTTTCTCCAGTATTACAATACAGCTGTTCTTTTTCCTGATGACTGTGACTTATTAAACGTTTCATGCCTGATCTAACATCTTCACAGAATCTGTGAAACCTTTAGCAAAAATTACACCCTTTTAATTGTATTGATATTGTGCCAGCATAGGTTGTTGAGCTCAGCCCAAAGCTGTAGTGTGTATATGTCAGCCAGAGTACGATTCCGACTTAGCACTCTTGTACTTGGGTCATTGGCACTTAACTCCTTGGCTTGGTTTTTTTGATCTCTGAGTGAGCCCAAATCACAGGTACTAGTGTTGCCAAAGAGTAGGAGGTTTAACTTCCTTACATGAATTATCTCACTTGGTACACAGCAGCCTAAAATTAACACAACATTAAGCTTCTCCTTTTGTAGATGTGTCTCAATAAGATTTTATTTTATTTATGATTTGGTTACTGTGCTCATATATGAAAATAAGATTCTTCTCAAGGCCAAGCAGAGTATCCAGTAACAGTGTTCTAAGGATAAAACTCTCGGGCTGCTTTTCCAAAATGCTTACAGTAACTATTACTGCAAGGGTAGTATTTTTGATGGTACAATTAAAGAATATTAATTAAAATATATTTGTGACTCAGAATGTATTTTGAGGGCTTCCTGTACGTAGGGATCTCACTGGTTACCATTAACTGATTTTAGTTTCTTTTACTTAGATTTTTAGCAAAGTTACCAAAACACACTGAGTAAAATATTTTTAATCTGCAAATAAATGATCTATTGCTATATTATAAAAATTCTGTTCCTGTTCTCTCTTATATGATGTTTTGACTAAACTAATTCGTGTATGAGAAACTACCCTGCCATTTGTGAAATAAGGCTTTAACTGGTCCTTGTGAGCACTACAAGGAAAGGGGTCACTTCTGTTTAGGACTTGCTGTGTTTATTTATTGTTTATTCATGATGTCCCCTTGGTGGCACTAGCCTGTACACGATACAGTTTTTTCTACTAATTATGTTAAACTCTGTGTTTATCATTAACTGCCTCTGAGGATTTGCTGCATCATAAGCATGGACTTAGCACTTTACATGAATTACCTCACGTATTCTTCCAACAATTACATGAGATAAATTGTAGTCTACTCACAGTCTTAATAGGTGATAAAACCACTGTTGCACAAATAATTTCCCCAGGTCACGCAGCTGTTGTATCTTCCAGGACTTTACTGTTAACCACTGACCTGTTCTGCTGCCTTGTACCGTCTAGAGTTCTTTACATGGAAAATACATAGAGGGACTGTATGTCCGCCAGCGTTCCATGATTGTGACAAATACCTGAGATAAATCATAGTAAAGGTTTATTTTGAGGGATAGTTTTAGAGGTCTCAAGCCATGATCAGTTGGCCCAATGGTTTCGGACCTGTGGCAAAGGAAAGTATATGGTGGCAGGGAGTAGGTGGTAGAGCAAGCCTACTCACCTCATGGTAGACAAGAGATAGAGACAGGAAAGGTCTAGGGTCCCACTGTCCCTTTGAAAGACGTATTCTCCAAGACCTACCTTCTACTGAGGGGCCCTACCCCTTCCCAATAGTACCACCGTGCAGACCAAGCCTTTAATACTTGTGCCTTTGGGGACCACATATAGAAACCACATGGAACTAAGCTATCTCTCCCCTGGCCCCTCAAAGCCACATGGCCTTCCTGATTCTTGCGCTGTAGGTCTGGTGAAGCCTCCTCTAAAGCGCTCGCGGTCAGCACCTGACGGAGGAGATGAGGAAACCCAGGAACAGCTCCAGGACCAGATTGCCGAGAGCGGCTCCATGGATGAGGAGGAGAAGACGGACAACGCCACCTTACTGCGGCTTCTGGAGGAAGGGGAAAAGGTATGGGGCTCTGGTCTGGCATGGGACGTGAGGGTAGGGTGTTGAGGACCTTCTGGGATTCATCCTCAGCCTCTGTGACATTCAGGGGGTTTCTGACCTCTGTATATAGCAAACTGCATAGACTTTGATCAGATAACAGTTGGTGCCTGGCTCACACCTCCTCCTCTCTACTCTTGTTAGGTTGTGACTCTTACAAGAATTCTGTGTTTCGGTGTGCAGACAACTCATTTAGAACCCAGGCTCAGTTTCTTTCCTTCTGCTCCATAACTGTAGTTGCCGCCTCCAGGCACTTCCCAGCCAGTCTGGCCCAGCAGCTCTAGTCTTGTATAAGCTGTTTTCCCTCACCAAGACTGACGATGCCTTGCTGGCTCTCTCTGCCTCCTGTGTCTGGCGCACCCTCCCAGACTCACGTCACTGACTCGGTCCTGTGGACCCAGCCTGCAGCAGCATACACCTTGCAGTTCATCACATCCACCATGATTTTTAACTCCATACTTTACTCATACTGTTTTTCTCTGCCAGAATACCCGTGCTCCCTTCATTTACATAACCTCTATCCTGAGTACTTTCGCTGCTTCCCCCGTCTGGATATCCATAGTTCCCATGTGTAGCTCCTGTCCCCCTTGCTAGTTGGGACTAGCTCTGCTCTGTGCTTTGTAGTGCCTTGTAGGTGCCACGAGGTGTGCTTCTGTCAGAATGACTCATTTCTGTGTCTGTCCCTTCCCCTGGATGGTGAGCTCCCTGTGGGCGGGCACTGGGCGTGTTTTCCTATCCCATTGCCTTACGCAGTTGCTGCAGCATAACAGACATACAAAAAGCCTCTAAGTGAAGGCTTCATTGCTGGGTAAATGAGGCAGGGAAGGAGAGTGAGAGAAGGGAAGGAAAGAAGGAATTGTGCTTAGTGATTATCACCTTTTAAAGATGTCCTTTTGCCTACTATGTTAAATCTTAGCATAACCCATGGTATCTAACACACTAAGAAATATTGATCAGAAGTTAGGCTGTAATTAAGACAGTCCTGTTCAAATGTGTTCTGACTTACCTTGACTAAAAATATAAAGAAGAAGAAGAATTACAAAAGGACATTAGATCCAATAAACAACAGGTGTGGCCCTGAAGGCCCAGAAGTGTTGTGTGTCTTGAAGTGGATGCTGCTGGTCCTACCATATTTTTAGCATATGAAAATCATTAAGCTGCACACTTACGAATTAAATTCAAGGCCTCTGTGTATGGCGAAGTTCTGTATTTGTAGCACAGTTTCTGCTCTAACTGCTGTAAGTTTGAATGGTATAGGAAATAGATTTATGCTGACATTCATTTGATCTTGTTTGATTTAATTATTGATTCTTTCCCTTGACTCATGTGGAACTAAGTGTGAACAAAGAATTTTTACTAAAAACTAGATAGTGCCTTTTGAAAGGAAATCAGTACTTACATTAAGAGGTTTAGTAATCCTTCCTCCTATGAAAAAGTAGAACTTCTCCCAACCTTGGCTATTTTCTGTAGCACCCGTCACCAAGAAAGCAGGATTCAGATGGGGAGTGATTAAGGACACTTTCCATAGTAAATGCTCCAGGGAGTGTGATGGGAAAGGAGGGACATGAGCTGTGTGGCAGAGAAGACAGCTACAATGCCAATGTGATTATGTATATTATTGCATTTCCGTCTCATAACCAGCAAGTGATATGTTTTAGAAATTTGTAGTCGATAGCACAGAGGCCCCAAGGGGTTGAGAGACCCAACTAAATCTACAAGCATGAATGGACACAACTGGAAATTTGCCCGGAGGTCACAGGCCCCAGAGGCCCTTCCTACCCTGTATCATCCTGCCTCAGGAAACACATATTCCATTCTGATCTCTTTACATGTATTTTTCAAGTCCTTTTCTACCATGTCCATTATATCTGTTTCTTGTATCGCAGTAGGACCTTGCCTAACTTGTTCCTCACTTCTTGTAAGACTTAACACCTCTTTTTTTTCAATACAGGGACTCACACAGGGCCTTCTCACTGACTATATACTCAGCCCTTTTCTTACATTTTGAGACATAGTCTCACTAAGTTGCCCAGGCTAAGCTCAAACTTGCAGTTCTCTTGCCTCGGCTTCTCAAGAGTGCTAGGCACGTGCCACCACATGAGGCCGGGACCCGGCATTCACATGCTTGGCAAAAAGTAATCACTCACGGAATATTGCAGGAGGAGGAGGGCAGAGTAGGACGCTTGAAGGGGTGTGGATGACACAAGTGAGTTGCGTCTGTGCCTGAAGACATCTGCAAACTGAATGGCCGACACTGATTCTACACGTGCTTAACCTCAGGCTTAATATTGCTTAGCTCAGAGCTTATCACAGTAACAAAACAGTTATCTGAATTTTTTAAAGCTGTGTTAAAGAATATTGTGGCTCTCTTTGTAGATCCAACACATGTACCGCTGTGCTCGAGTCCAAGGCCTAGACACCAGTGAAGGGCTGCTGCTTTTTGGTAAAGAGCATTTTTATGTGATTGATGGATTTACCATGACAGCAACCAGGGAAATAAGAGATATTGAAACCTTACCTCCAAAGTAAGTACTGAATGGAGAGGCATAAAGTACTGCTATCTTTAAAACAGAAGACATACTTGCATAATTTCTTTTTAATCCAAGACTCATCTTCATCACTGTTTTCTTCCTGGGACACAATACCTGATAACCACACCTGAAGAGAGAGGAAAGGTTTACTTTAACTCACAGTTGAGTCTCGGTTCTTCATCGTCAGCTGACAGTGGTGAAAGGCCTTGGTAAAATGGCCTGACGGAAGGCAGCTGCTCACCCTGCTATGGCCAGGAAGCCAAGGAGAGGAAACTGGTGGCGAGAATGTATACACATTATTGTCCCCTATGGCCCACACCTCAGCCCTGCCCCATTCCCCACAGGAAATCATCAGTGGATTAATTCCATTGATCCAGTTAACCCCCACCGGCCAGTCACCTTCCGCACACATGGATGGCCCTTTTGGAGGACATTCCAGAGCCAGCCTAACATATATATTCTAGAGAGTGTTGTCCTTCAGTTCCCATGTGTGCCATATGTTCACAAGGGTGATACTGCTATTTCAAGGTAATAAAGGAGTACTCAACTTGTCTATGAAAGTGAAGACAATACTAAGTTTTAGTTCTATGAATTAATAGCATTATACACTATTGTTAATAACTTATGTATTTACAAATCTGTTATAAGTGTAGAAGTGTTCTTTTTAAACATGTCAGCAGCCACACAGTTGTGGAGAAAATAGCAGGTGCTACACAACACTCTTCCAGAGGAGACAGTGTTCCCTGTCCACTGCATTTCCTAGAAGCAGTGAGCCCCACGGGAGGGAAGTAATGGGGAATGGAAAACTCAAAAAAGAAGTGGAACCACAAGGAAGATGAATCCGTAAAACATTCACAGGCCTTTATTCTCCCTCAAACATTGTTAAATACCTCACACAGACAAACAGGCAAGGTCCCTGTAGTTCCCATCTAAGAGATGTTTCAATTTTTTTCAACAATTAGAGCTACATGTAACTTTTGTGGGTCCTTCTTTCATACAGAAATACTGTGTTATGACTACTGGTATAAAAATGGATATATTTTAAAACAATTTCTTCTACCTATATAAGTTCTGTCCTTTTCTGTAATTTTGAAAGAAATTAAAACTGTAAGAAGGGATGGGGTGTCCTAAAAGTATATAGTCTTAGGCAGTGTGCCAACTCTGCCTGATTTTTTAAATTGCATTTATTAAATGAAAATCCTGGCACCTTGTCACATCCTATTTCTGTGTTGAAAATAGCACACTCTGTTGAGCACTGGACTAATGTGCTGCTGTATTGTTTCCCCTTCGTGCTGTTGCCTATAGTATGCATGAGCCAATTATCCCGAGAGGCGCCAGACAGGGTCCCAGCCAACTCAAGAGAACATGCAGCATTTTTGCATATGAAGATATCAAGGAGGTGCATAAAAGAAGGTATCTTCTGCAGGTGAGTTGATTTTCCTCGTGTTCCTTTGTTCAGAAAATGTGTTGCTTTAAAACCGATG
The DNA here is from genome assembly GCA_004027205.1 of Ctenodactylus gundi. Classification (NCBI taxonomy): domain Eukaryota; kingdom Metazoa; phylum Chordata; class Mammalia; order Rodentia; family Ctenodactylidae; genus Ctenodactylus; species Ctenodactylus gundi. Next base: position 90,361 of record PVKB01002472.1, read on the forward strand.
TGTGCTCTGGAAACCTTCTGCAGGATCGGTAGTATTCTTTAGACAGGTTACATAGGCAAATGACAGTATGTTTCTTTTTTTTAAAACACAGCCTAAAACTTGCATGATATCTTTATTAACTATCTTCCACTGTAGCTTTCCAAATCAACATTGTAATTTTCTTTTAATATAAAAATTACATCCTTATTACAATTTTGAAAAATTATTATTTTCTAATTACTATATTTTTATCACTCTATTTTTTCAATATCCTTCAGATGAAGAAACATAAGAAAAATATTTTATTGTGTAGATTAATTAATCTTTGGAGAATTTGTGTCTCTAAAAATGTTCTTCAGTCAGGAAACGACTTCAACATTGTAGACATAGTGGAAAAGTTAATATATATAATCTTATTTGTGATCTTCCATTTTTCATTAGTAATTTTTTTCTCCCTCTTGTCATTGAAGCCTATTGCTGTGGAAGTTTTCTCTGGAGATGGACGGAATTACCTCCTGGCTTTTCAGAAAGGAATAAGAAACAAAGTCTATCAAAGGTCTTTATTAAGAATGTTTTGTATTTAACTATGGAAAGTGATGGGTAGGGAAACTTTCAACAGCTGGTTCAGCAAGGTTTTAAAAATCTAGAATTTCAATGAGCAAGTCAACATTTTTGAAGATTTACTAGCTTCTTAAAACATGATTTTTCTCCTAGCTTTTAAAGTGATGAAATTGTATTGCAAAACCCATTTTCCTCTTTTTAACTTACAGTAGAGATCACCAAAAGATGTTTTTATTACTAAATCTTATCTGTAAACATAAAAGGATAATTAAACTGTACCTTTAAAAGCAGTTATTCAGCTGGGCCTGTGGTATAAGCCTATAATCCTATCACTGGAGGCTGAAGCAGGATATAACAAGTTTGAGTTTAGCAACTTTGCAAGACTCTGTCTCAAAATCAGAAGTAAAAATATGCTCAATCCTCACTAACACACAAAAGCACACACACAACCGATAAGACCTCTGGGCTCAGAATAGGCTTCCTGACATCTTTACCAGAACATTCCCTATCCTTGCGGCTGAGCTCCCTTAGAACTTACATTCAGGTGGGACTCTTTCTGACCTTAGAAGGGAATGTGGATACTTTCATTATTGGAAAAAGTTATAGCCAAATAAAGCTGTAGGTCTAATATAAGGCCTGTTTTAAACTCTAGTAAACTATATTTGAATTTTAATTTTTTAAAAATAGTATATACCTGTGGTTTTTGAAGATACATGGTGTTTATATCTTGGTTGGAAATATGGTGATACGAGGTGTGAGTAAGGGTTTTAGGAACTGACCGTTGGGAGAGTTCTGCTCTTACTCGCTGGAGATTGTGACAGGTCCTGACCATCTTTGCACTGCCAGCTTTCTTGTAGAAGTCACTTCAGTGAGGAGGACCGATGGTGTGCCCCCTCACGCAGCGCTACAGCCCAGTGCCCAGCCCACCCCGTACACAGCTGCAGTGTTCTCAGGTGCTAGAACTGCCCCTAGTACTGAACCCTACGTATACTTTTTTGCATATATACAAATCTATAATAGAATGTAATTTATAAAATACTCACCTAAAAGCTTGACAGCAACAGCAAAAATAAATTAGAGCATCTATAATAATAGAGTATGATGAAAGTTATTAAAGTCTTACCCACTATTTATTCTGGAATTTTCTACTGAACAATACTGGCCCACGGGTGACTGTGGATAGTGGAAACTGCAGGTACTGGGGGGCTGCTGTCTTTTTCCCCGTGGGCTTCCAGGGGTGCTCTTCAGGTGAGGTCCCTGGGTCCTCCGGGTGGAGTCAGTCCTTCCACACTTGGGAAGCACTACATACAGTGACTGGGACTTTTACTTACCTTACCTACCAGTTTCTGAAGATGATGGTGTTTCCATCATCAGGATGTGATGTGCTTTTCATTCCTAGAAGATGCTACAAGGGACTGTTTTTCTCCCTGGGAAATAGAGGTGTGAATGCAAAGTTTAAGGTCCACATCTGTTATTGTTCCAAAAATTTTTCTGATAATTCTCTTTTGCCTTAAGAAAAAAAGTTATATTGATACCAGAAAAAAAAAACCTCATAGAAGTGTACCATAAAAGCTCTTTTATTTATTTATTTATTTATTTATTTATTTATTTATTTATTTGGCTGGAGGCACAGAAGTTAAAGTTCTTGCCTAGCAAGCTCAAGGCCCTAGGCTCAATTCCCCAGTGCCACATAAAAAGCTGGCTGTGGTGGCACACACCTGTAATCTCAGCACTCGAGAGGCTGAGGCAGGAAAATCGCCAAGTTCAAGGCTAGCCTGGGCTCCATAGTGAGTTCAGGACCAGCCTGAGAGAAACCCTGTCTCAAAAAAATAAAAAAATTTTTTAAAAAGCATTTTTGTTGTTGTTGTTGTTTGTTTTTGGCTGTCTTGGGACTCATGATCTTCCTGCCTCAGCCTACCAAGTACTAGAATCTCAAGCATGCTTTGCCACACCCAGCTAAAGTTCTGTTTTGCATCTTGTTGAGTGAAGTTTCTTTTATCCTTTGTTTAGCCCTCATCCTGACCAGCTGTCATCTAAGTATTTAGCTGTTAGTCATGTCATTTAATTGACTCGATTCCTGCAAATCAGTGCTGCAAGATTTTCCTTCTCTTCTGGTACCATGACCGCATAGGCAGTGGGCTAAAATAATAGCAGTAGCGTCTGCAGCAGACCTTTATGTCAGGCATCCTCTTTGGGGTGTTTCCTTGCCTGCCGTTTCCTAGGGGTAGAAGGGCCAGGGCCGCAGTGAAAGTCTGAGTGAACCGTCCTTCCTTAGGCTTCCACTGAGCCTTACGGAGACCCTGCTTGCAATTTATGATGCTTTTTACTTTTCCAGGTTTTTGGCAGTAGTGCCGTCTCTAACCGACAGTTCAGAGTCTGTGTCTGGGCAGCGACCAAACACCAGTGTGGAACAGGGGTAGGTGGTTTGCGTCCTGCATGTCCCAGTTTAATCGTGACATTAAGATGATTTCTAGCTGGAGGGTATTGTGTAACATCTTCAGTCATTGTTTTCTTAATGGTGGTTGTAGGAAAAGAACTTGAAATCCAAAAACTAGAGGAAAGGGAAGAGCAGAGGACACGTTGACACTCTTGTCCAAATCTCTGCTCAGGTCCCATCAGTTTGTTTTTAGTCTTTTAAGATGCATACAGTACTTTTTGTGTAGTTGAATTCCTACCATGAATACAAGCTTTTAACCTGCTTTTATTCAGTGTTATATGTAAATATTTCCCCCATCTTTAAAAAATTCTTCTAAAACATAACATTTATTTGCTACCACTTCAACATGTATAAAGCAATCTCTTTGATATTTTATCTCTTTCAAGCTCTTTTATCACAATACTAGAAGTATGATCCTTATTTTGTTAGGATCAAAATAAAATAAAATATCAAAATAAAGTATATGAATTTGTAGCCTCTTGATAGCCATAAAAATTATGCAAGTGTAATTTGCAATACTTTCCCTTTTTTGAGACAGTGACTCACTCTGTAGGCCAAGTTAGTTCTGAACTCACTATGGAGCCCAGTACTAGCCTTGGACTACTAAAGAGAATCTGCCTGCCTCAGCCTCCAAGTGCTGTGATTACAGGCATGCGCCACCATGCCCAGCTTATGTGGTGCTGGGGAATCAAACTCGTGTACTTAGTGTTTGCGTAGCACTTGCAAGCCCTTTAACTGCTGAGCTATATTCCTCCAGCTCCTGCATTATTTTTTAAATGCCACCATTATTTAAAAAGTTTGTCTCAATAGGTATTTGCTAGCTTCATGTATGAATTTTTAAATCTTACTGATCCTTATAAAATTCTTTTCTCATTAAGTGTATATTTTATTAATTATTGATAAACTTGAGCTCTGTATGTGTTAGTCATTTTAATTCATCATTGGTAAATTATCCCTATCTTTTCTCCATATTTCCTTTAAGTTCTCAGTTTCAGTTTGCAAGGGATTTCTTTATAAGAATGTATTCATTCTTCTTCTACTTGGCCTATCTGCTGCAAGTTTAAATCTCTGTTGTTATATATCCATACTTGTCATTGGTCCCTTTGTGCTTGGTTAGAGCTGCTTTAAATCTTAGAAGGTCCTTCTGGGTGATGTAGCCATTTCAAGAATCTATATAACTAGCCCCAGTTGTAGTTACTCAGTAGGTTGAAGCCCATTGAGATGCACTGAGAAGGAAGCAGTGCTTTGGGCCTAAATTAATTGTTGTAGCATGCAAGAAACTGGCATAAAATTCACCAGGAATTCTATAATATGTAAATAAAATTTGATGTAAATCTGTGTGCATCTAGATGCCTCAGATGTTAGGTTGTTGCTTCTATTTTTCCCTAGCCAAGGCTTCACAAGTACACATTGCTAGACTTACCCTTTCTGTTTTACTCTAGAGGCATATTCTGTTCCAATTACGTTGTTAACATACATAGAGGAAGGGGAAGGTTTCCTGAGCCACACTGAGCCTTTTTTCTACGTGTAAGCAAATTGATAGTGCTTCTGCTTAACTAGATTATCTTAAAGTTGGTATTCCATCATGCCTGCTGCCTTTCAAGCTGAGTTGACAGTTTTTAAAAACTTTTAAAAGTTCAAGGCAAGAAGCAGAAATTCATTTCCAACTTTAATCATCCTTTTTGCTGTTCTCTTTCAAAGCTAAAGAGTAATCCTAGCTGTTGTTCCAAAGAAAAGATCCTGCATATTCAGTTTGCCTGATTGAAAGAATTTCTAGAAATGGAAAATGGTATCTGTTCTGTTAAGCTGGAAATATTCAAGGCCTAAGGCTTACAGATAAACAGTTTCTTTTCAGATAATATGTAAATACTTTCCTCTTGTTTTCTTTTAACCAATCATTAATTATCAATATTATAAAACTCATAAATATTAAGTGGGCTTTATAGCATTCAAGGAAAGTCTGCTGTGCCAAATGTAGTGCATGAATGTTGAACGCCCTCAACAGTAGTGCTTGCCTGACCTTTTAGGAGGCACACTATAAATCTATGATGTGCGAAATACTGCATTATATTTCAGGTCTTCTACTACATGTATTTGAATATACTATCCAGGAATCACAGTAAAAATTGGAAAATTGGATTAGGTCAATATTTTTTCAACTCCATTGAGCATGACCTATGTGGAAATATAGATAGATAGATAGATAGATAGATAGATAGATAGATAGAATTACATCCCAGTATGTACAGTCATAAATACTAAAATAAAATTCATAGAAAACTACTCACACATATGTGAGGCCTTCTGATGTCCTGTTTTTCTAGCTCAATTCCATGTTTTTTCATTTTTCGAAATGTTAATCAGAACCATCCAAAATGATTTCATGAACACAAATAAGTCAACTGTGGTTTGAAAAATTCCTAGATCAGGTAACTCAATATTTTTCAAGTTTATAATTTCACAGATATACAGCTGTAGTACCTATAATTTATTTTATTTCATATTGTTTCTAGGTCTGGGCTGCTTAGCACTTTAGTTGGAGAGAAGTCTGTGACCCAGAGATGGGAGGTAAGCTCAAGGAACAGGTTGTCTTCCCTCGTCGTTTGTAGGTCACAGGTGTAAGTCATCTAGATACAAGTACTCTCACGGTCTATAAAATAAAATATGTCGCAGAGAAAATGTTCTCTAAAATCTTCTTTAGAGAAAAATGTGGGGGTTTTTTTGTTCTGAATTCTGTTAAAAAGAAAGTTTATTTTCTCAGTTGCTTATAAAATGTTAAAAAGTGATCATAGCAGAAATAATCAATTGCCCTAAAATGAGCCTTTATTATCTTCCACAAGAGAGGCGAAATCAGCAATTTCCAGTACTTGATGCATTTGAACACATTGGCGGGCAGATCATATAATGATCTTATGCAGTACCCTGTCTTCCCCTGGATCCTTGCGGATTACGACTCAGAGGTAAGTCACAAATCATTTTCCTAAGTGAAATGCTTTTTCAAAAATAACTAAAAGACATTACAGTTGCCCAACAGTTTTATTTGCTTTGAAGTTTAGAGCTCTCCATAGGTACAGGTAAGAAGGTGAAAAGTGTTTTACCTTGGACATACAGTGAGTACTGCATATTAATTTATAATATCTGTACACTTAAGTACTATTTAACTTATATACAAAGTGTCAGAACCTACCTGTTTTAATTTGAAATGTTTACTAAGAACAAAAAATATATATCAGTATATATAATATGTGTATACACAAAAGATATATAAGCATATATTATATATATACACACTTTTTTTGTTGTTAAACTTTTCCAAGAACTCTTAGGAGATTTCTGTTAGTTAAACACACAAGTGACTTAGGGATCAAAGTCGATAGCAAATAGACACATATAAATCGTTTCCTGTGCCTCTGCCTCCTCTGGTAAGGTTTAATTAGTTCTGATGGATCCATATCAGGACCAAACAAGAAAATCTTGGTCCTCAGTAAATAAGCAAACAAAAGGAAAGAAAAACACCAAAAAAAAAAAAACTGCTCCTAAAATTCAGAAATCTTTGGTTTTTTATTTCTTTGTTTTTGATTGTTGTTTGTTTGTCTGTTGAAACATGATCTTACTCTGCACTCCAGGCTGCTCCTGTACTATGTAGTATAGGCTGAGCTCAAACTCTTGGCATTCCTCCTGCCTCAGCCTCCCAAGCTCCTAAGTGCTGGGATTACAGATGTGTGCCATGCCACCGTGCACAGTTTATGTGGTACTTGGGACTCAAGCTCAGGGCCTTGAGCTTGCTAAGAAAGCACCTTAACTACTGAGCTATTCCTCCAGCCCCAAAATTCAGAGATCTATTGGATCTTCCCATTCACTAAAATCAAGGCTTCCTGAAATATAAGGAAATGTATACATCTTGGTAGAGCAGGGGTAAGGAACGTGTAGTCACTTGGTCTGGCCTGGCCAAAGCAACATTCCCGTTAGATGTGAGTTAACTGTGATGGAATACTTTGCCAAATGCAGCAGGCTAGGGTTTCGGTTGATAAATTTCTATGGCCTGTGAATATCATAAATATCCAAATGGTTCTTGGTCAAAAAATAAAATGTTTGGGGCTAGAGGAATGGCTCAGTAGTTAAAGCACTTGGGCTTAGGTAAGTGCTAAGTACCTGAGTTTGATTCCCCAGCACCACGTAAGCTGGGAGAGGTGACACACACCTGTAATCCCAGCACTGGGGAGGCTGAGACAGGATTGCTGTGAGTCCAAGGCCAGCATGGGCTCCATAGTGAGTTCAGGACCGTGTCTCAAAAAAAAAAAAAAAAAAAAAAAAATGTTCTCTATTCCTCTCTTAGAAAGATGAAGTTTCTGTTGTCAGAATATAAATGCAGTGAAAGAGTAGAATTCTGCTGTACATACTGGATCATCAGTAAGTGCATTTAGTGCAGATCCTTACTGTGTGTGTAGTTAATGCACATACCTCATGCACAGTGGGGTGACTACAGAAATGTAGGAGAAGAAAAAAGTCAGGAGCAAAGACTGATAAAATGGAAGTATTTTTCCTTAAGTTACGCAAGGAAATGTAGTAGGAAATACAGACTTTGGAGTCAGGGAATCCAGAGGAGACGCGCTTCTGTGGGGAAGGAAACTGCGTGAGTGCGCACCTGAGCACGCAGCTCACAGAACACTCCAGGTCCCATTGCTGCTGGGTCTCCAATCGTCTACTACAAATGGCACCCCCCTTCCCATGCTTTCTTACTTAGTGGTGAGGGGGTGTCACCTTTTTCATGTTTATGGAGCATCTTCCTTTGTTGGGGTTGCCAGTGTCTCCTTCCAGATCCTCTACTTCCTCTACTTTTTTTCTTCCTCAAGATAGGATCTTGCTCTGTAGTTCAGGCTGGTTCTGAACTGACTATGTGTCACTGTGTGACCAGGCTGGCCACAGACTGCAGTCCTCCTGCCTCAGCCTCCCGGTTACCGGGATTATAGGCATGCACCACCATATCTGGATCATGTGGTATTGAGGAATCAACCCTAGTGCCTTGAACATTCTAGACAAGAGCTTTGACCACCGAGCTATGCCCCCAACCTTTTGATTTCCTTTTAAATATATGAAGTAGGTCAGTTACAGCTGAACTTTTAAAATAAGCTCTGATAGCTACAGGAATCTGTATCGTTTGGAATTCACTTGATCTGATATAATAACATTTTTTAGGATGAAACACATTAGAGTTCTTAGTTCCTGTCACTTCCAGGCTGCCTCTAAGAAGAAAATGTTCAGATGTGAAGTTGGAGGAAGAAGGAGGGTGAGATAACAAAAATGAGTTTTGTCCTCCAGTTGTAGGGGATGGTGGCAGAAGGGATTCCTGTGCTCCCAGTCTCGGCTGTGTCCTCACCACTTTCCCTGTTCCTCCTTCTCTCCAAAGCCTCCTGTGAATGAGATTTCCAGAGCACTTCTGTTCAGATTGAATCAGTTAGCACACTCTCCTGCCTGGAGTGTGAGTAAAGAGCAGACACACAGTGCTGAGTCCAGTTCTGCCTGCTCCATCCCACAAAGACTAACACATTTATAAGTCATCATTGTCCAGTACAGCCACTGTACCTCCATTGGTCAGAACACAGAGTGTCTGGTAAGCTAGATGTGGGTGTTGTTTTGTATTTTAGGAAGTAGACCTCACCAACCCCAAGACATTTAGAAACCTGGCAAAGCCAATGGGAGCGCAGACGGATGAACGATTAGCTCAGTATAAAAAGCGGTACAAGGACTGGGAGGATCCTAATGGTAAGTAGCTTGTTCTCTCATTGGACTTGAAAGCTGAATTTCAAATGTAAGCCATTGTTTACTGACTTCATGTCCTCACATACGTCCTTAAGTTGCGTATGTATTATTATGTTCCCATGTGTAATGACCTATACAAAGATTAGCGTTGAAAAATCAAATCTTCACATGCCAACTTAAGGCCATGAGTGAAAGGTGAGGTGGTAGCTCTTCAGAGCACTGGCAGGAAGCTGTTGGCGGAAACCATCACACTCAGTACCTGTAAGTCAGCATCTGTAGCCCAAAACCCTCAAGTTTAGTAGTTACATCTCTTTTAACCTTATTGAGACATTTTCTGGAACCTTTTTACATTTAAAAAAAATGAATTGGCTGTCTTCTTAAGCTTTGAATATACCTGTCACTTACTATATTTAGTGTTTATTGTGTTTACTCCCAGACAGGCAAAACAAAGAGGGAGAAGTTTAAGCCTGTTTTGCATAGTATACCCAAGTGGTCTCAGCATATCTTATTTTGTTAAAACAACAGCTGTAGTGGTACATTATATTTATTGTCTTAGTTACTTTTTCATTGCTGTGACTCATTACCCAACATGTACAAATTAGAGAAGGTTTCAGAAGGTCTGCATTCATGAGTGGGTGGCAGGTAGCAGTGGGAGCACATGGTGGAGGCGGAGATGGAGAAAGCCCCTCACAGCTCTGCAGACGGGAAGCCAAGTCCCGGAGAAGGGAGGAACTTGCATTAATCTTCCAGGTCCTGTCCACCCATTTTGAGTCCAGCCTCGGTAATCTGTCCCCTCCAGGCTTAAGCCTCTACTCCACCACACACCTATTGTCCACCACACACATGCCCATAATCTAGCCCTCTAGACCAGGCCCCAGTCTCCTAACAGCACATGGTTCCATAGATAATCCATAACATCCGAATACATGAGACATGGGGAACATTCCAGATCCAAACCAGAATATTCATAGATAACAATTTAGAGAAATATGTCATTACAGAGCCAAAATTTTATTCTGCTGTGGTGGAACATGACTTGCCTTTAAGAGCTAACTAGTTAATAGGTCTCAAAGCACAATTCTAGTAGACATGCTAAGGTTTGGGAGGGAGGCCACTGAGCACCACTTCCTTTGGGGTGCTCCCAAATATGTATGTGAGAGATAGTTGGTATCATTATGAAGTTTTCTGCCGCAGATGCCAGTAAGTGTCCTAAGTATTGCAGCTGTGTTTTCTAGCATTTCCAATCCTCTGATACCAATTTTATTTTCCCTATTTCCTCTTGTTTTCAATGATGCTGTAATTGTTTGGAACAGGAGAAACTCCAGCATACCACTATGGCACCCACTACTCGTCTGCAATGATCGTGGCCTCATACCTCGTGAGGATGGAACCCTTCACACAGATATTTTTAAGGCTACAGGTAACACTCTAAATTGGGAATTACACCATCATTTAAGCCTACTTTCATTCAAAATGCTGTTGTCTTTATTAGAAGTCCTGTGAAGTTGTAGCAAGCAACAGGGTCATCAAACAGAATTAAAGTGAAATTTTATTGTTCCAGTGCTGAGGAATACTAGAATTTGTTTAGAATCATCAAGTGCTAGGGTCCTTTAGATAAATAAGTACCGCACACTTTTTAGTCAGGTATAGGGAATTTGGCCCTAACTGATTGAATTCAACAATTGTTTAAATAAAGAAGTGATACATTCAGTTCATTTTCTGCCTTCTTGATTATAATTGCTTCTCCACCTTGTCTTTCATTATTCAGAAAATAAGTATTGAATGGTTTCTATGTGCTAGGCAGTGTTCCCAGTACCTGGAAGGTCATCAATGAAGAAAAATAAAAGAAGCCCCACCTTGTGAGGTGTATAGATTTTTAGTTAAGGGAGACGACCAAACATAATAAAGGAGTAAATTATAAAGTTTTTTTAAAGGTATCAGAAAATACGAGTCAGGGAGAGGAAATGGAAGTCAGAGTTGGGGAAGCAGGAGGCAGGATAAGGTAGCGTGGCGGTAGCAGGTCTTCTCTGAACACACACCTGAGGGGGGAAGAGGTTATTCATACCCACCTGTAGGGAGGTTTGCTCAGAGCAAACGGCAGAGCCTGCGTAAGGTCCTGAGGCAGCCTGTGCCTGATGTGTTCGTGGCCACTGTATCCAGAATGAAATGAGTGAGCGAGAAAGTCCCACAGGAGCTGGTGAGACAGAAATTCAGTAAGGCCAGGACAGTCATCGGGCCTTCAGCACCCAGCACAGGAACCGTCTGGAGAACCCACACACTGTTCCCCTGCAACCTGGCACCTGATTGAAGAAAGAAGGCAATGGGGTTGCAGAGGCAAAAAAAAATCCCTTTCCAGTATGAACTTATTTTATCAACCTGTAACTTCTTGATCGCCTTTCCACATTCTCCACCTAACTCTCATTGGTGCAGCAGCTTGGCTGTTAGGTTAATTTAGAAAATTAGTCAAACATATATAATAACCTCAGTGACTTCAATTGTAAATATTTTCTATTAGACTCTTTCCTTAAATGGTATCAATATTCTGTGGAAGAATTCAAGTTTCCTTGCAGTCTTAATACTCTTTTTGAAAGTCAGTATTTTAAAATGAGTTTTTACCCCCTCAGTACTGGGGATTGAACCCAAGGCCTTTGCATTGAGCCACAGCCCCAGCCTTTTTTTAATTTATGCTGAGACAAGGTCTCACTAAGTTGCCCAGGCTGGGCTCAAACTTTTGATTCTCCAGCTTCAGCTTCCCAGGGTGTTAGGATTACAAGCACATACCACCACACCTGGCTTAAATGATGCTTTAAAATCTTGATATTTGGTTTTCACTTAGAGTATAAAACAAACACATTGTGCATCCATCCTTTGTAGAGAGTACTAGAAAAAGAAAAAGATTTTCACTCTGTGATTGTTATAAACTTTTGTGTATTTAACAAGAAATAGTGAGAAATTGAAATGTCAGCAAGTATTCTAGCCCCTGAGCTGGAAGCGCTGTGTGGTGGGAAGGGTTCTCTGATAGAGGCACTTTCTCATTCTTCCCACAGGGTGGCCACTTTGACCTGGCTGACCGGATGTTCCACAGTGTGCGTGAGGCCTGGTACTCAGCATCAAAGCACAACATGGCAGATGTCAAAGAGCTTATCCCAGAGTTTTTTTACTTACCAGAATTCCTTTTCAATTCCAACAACTTTGATCTAGGTAAGTAGAACTATGACAGTATCTTAGGAAAGTTAGCCAGGAGACGACCAATAGAACAAGTCATTGTTCTGAACGTTGCCTGCAGCGCACATTAACAAGTAGTTTCAGGCACTGTTATTCACTCTGATGTGGTTGTATAAGTAAATACAGAAAGGAAAATAGTTTATTCCGCAAAAGAACTGTTTCAAACCTAGAGTCTGGCAGACACTTAAAAATTTACACAGATTATATTACATATTCAGAATTTTGTGATTGCCATGAAAACAGAGGTAAAGTAAAAATGTGTTTGGGAGTTATCATTGAAACCCATTAATAACCAAGTGTGATATACCTAAATTTTTTATGTATTGTTCTAGTCTTGCATAGCGCCTAAGGCATTTTCAGTTTATATGCTAATGTGTTTTAAAATTAGAATTTCAAAATAACTTTTTTTATCCTGTTAGGGCCATATTTTCTAGAAAAACACCACTAAATCAGAATTTATAAACTGGAGAGAAATTCTGTCAGTAGTGTTTTTTTATTATCTGGCAGTTAGAAATAGATTTTACTTCTGTTACAGTTTCTTAGAACACAATTTGCTGATCTATGCTTCTGAGTATTTCTTTGAAGACGTATTGGAATTCCATTGTTTTTACTTTAGGATATTTTTACCGGTTATTCCTTTTTTCACAACCTATGTTTTCTGCCATTTTTAAGAGTTAAATTTACACATCATGGCAATACTACCTTCACATTTTCATTAACAGAAATTTTGGGGAAATATTTGCACAATTTTTGTTTTTAAATTTTTCAAAGATAATTCTTCTGTAATTGACCATCAGCAACCCCAACTTTATAAAATAAGAAAGAGGGTAAGACTCTCTCAGGAGCTCCAGCAGAAGTGCTCATTACCTCCTGCTGAGCCTGGACCTCATTCTTGGGGAGAAATGGAGTCCATAGATGCTCAACAGGCCAAGTCAACAGACATGAGCTATAGCATTTGCAATTGGATATGTCAGTATTTCCTTACGCTCCATTAAAACTCACCTTCAGGCATGCTGCCTTCTACCTTAGGGACACCATTTCCAAAGGGACAGATACGTAGATGTGCAGTAAGACTGCTCAGTTGTGATAATCCATATTGCAGGGTTAAGCTAGACCACTTACAAATCCAACCAGTTCACTTTTGAAATAAGTGCATGAAAGAAAGGTCATGTAACTTGTTGTGTCCACCTTCGTGACACATTCTCTTTTCTTCTTGAAGTGACATGCTTTTAGAAAAAGTATGCATTGGAAAGCCAGGTTCATAGAACTATCATAAGAAGTCATAATGACTATGAATTTGGCAGTGGATTCTTAGATATGATACCAGAAACATAAGTAGCAACCGCAAAAAGTAAACTGGACTTCAACAAAATGGCAAGCTTTTGTGTCCAGGGACTCTGTCAAGACAATGGAAAGTTGGCCTTGGGAATGGAAGGAGGCAAGTGATGTAGCTAATAAACATCTAGTATCTGCAGTGTGAACATACCTTACAACAACCAAAAAATAGCCTAATTGAAAAATGGGCAAAGAACTTATGCAGACATTTCTCCAAAGAAGTTGCACAAGTAGCCAGTAAGCACAGACGAAGATGCTCACTGTTGTTGGACACTATGGAATTACAAAACTGCAGCAAGGTCCCCTGCACATTGTGTGGATGGCTACTTTGGAAGGACAGAAGCAGGTAGTGAGGACTGGCAAGGGTGTGGGCAACGAGAACCTTCATGTTTCTCCAGTGAGAGCATAAAATGGTGCAGCCACTGTGGAAGCTTTTTTTCCTCAAAAAGTTGAACGTAAAATTACCAGACAACCCAGCATTTCCATTCCTACGAATAGAGAATGGGAAACAGGAGTTTAAAAAAATATAATCACAGATTTGTTCATAGCAGCAGCATTTTATAACACTTTAATAGGAGTAGCTCGAGTGTCTGTGAAGATATGAATGGAAAAACACATGGTAATAAGTACATGGTATGGATGAAGAGCTAATACATGCGACAGCGGGCCTGTGTCATTCAGCTTACAAGAACAGGTATCTGAGGTAGTCATTTTATAAAGACAAAAGTATTTTTGGCTCAGTTTTAGAGGTTTAAGGCTGTGGCCCCTTGGCCCTATTCCTCTGGACGTATAACAGGGCAACACATCATTGTAGAAGCACAAAGTGGAGAAAAACTGCTTACCTCAAAGCTAGAAAAGAGAAGAGGCAGGGGCTGGAGTCTTCCTTTCCCCTTCAGAACGTGTCCCCAGTGGCCAGAAGATCTCCCAGTGGGCTTCACCTCCCGATAGCAGCAGGTGGGCACCAGACCTTTAATGCACAAGCCTTCGAGGATATTTTAGATCCGTACTGTCACAGTGGATGAACCTGGGAAACATTCTGCTGAATGAAAAAAGCCAGACACAGAAGTGTATGTGATACGTAATTCCATTCGTAGGAAATAGGACAGGTAGACCCACAGAGATGGAGCCTGCGGTATAGGAGAGGGGACGAGGAGCATTGCTTAGTGGGAACAAGGGTCCTTTTGTGGTAATGGAAACTCTTTGGGACTTTGTAGAAAAGGTAGTTGCATAAGATTGTGGGTGCCATTGAATTGTTCATTTTAAAGTGATTTAATTTAACTGTGTGAATCCCACCTCAATGTAAAAACACCGCCACTGTCTGTCCACTAAGAAAAGCTAGCACCCTGCTCTGGAATCTCCCATCCTTACTTCCCGAGACACACATGCAGGGGGCTGCCGAGGAGGAGAGCAGGGCCAGGGGTTCCTTCCTGGGTCGTGTCCCTTTCTCACATCCTGATGAAACCACAGGTAGCCCCAAGAAAACCCTAGCACAGAAGTGTTCAGGGAATATAGGATCTGTAAAAGTGAGTAATACCACAGGAAGCCTAAGGATTATTGCCTGTTTTCTTACTATTAAAAAAAAAAAAATAGACCAACAGAGTGTCTCAAGGGAATTCAAATAAAGGTGTAACATGAGTATAGTTGAAGATGTTGGTGCATTGTAATTACTTGATTTATTTTTCCCCATTTTATTGATACATATAAGTACAAAATTTAAGGTTTACATTGGTTTGGGGCAGTTTATGCACATACATATGTAGTCAAGGTAACAAGATCTTCCCTGCTTTTCTTTTCATCCACCCCCTACCTACTCCCCCAACCCATTCCCCCACCCTCCGTTCCCTTTATTTTTCACTTTAAGTTCTGTGAGGTAATTGATCTGGGATCTGGGTCTCTCATATCAGAGAGACCATTCGATATTTCACCTTCTGCTTCTGACTCACTTCACTAAGCATGATGTTCTCAAGCTTCTTCCATTTGCCCACAAAGGCCTCCACGCTGTCAGACTTTATAGATGCATAGTATTCCATTGTGTATAAATACCACAGTTTGTGTATCCATTGGTCTGTTGATGAGTAATTTGGTGTCTTCTATATTTTAGCTATTGTTAGTTGTGCTGCAGTGAACAAGGGTGTACATGTATCTCTGTTACGTGCTGTTTATAACTCTTTGGGGAATATTCCCAGGAGGGGTATCGCTGGATAAGTGGGGATATTTATTTCCATTCTTTTGAGAGACTTCCATACTGCTTTCCATAGCGGTTGTACCAGCTTACATTCCCACCAGCAGTGCAGGAGGGTTCCTTTCTCCCCACAGCCTCACCAGCACTGATTACTATTTGACTTGTTGATATAGGCCAATCTCTCTGGAGTTAGATGGTATCTTAACTTTGTTTTGATTTGCATTTCCCTTATGGCTAGGGATGTTGAATATCTTTTCATGTATTTATTGGCCATTTAAACTCCTTCCTGAGTGAACTGCCTCTTTATTTCTTTTGCCCATTTCTCAGTAGGGTCCTTGATTTTGGGGGGCTTACTTTTCTTCATTTCCCTATATATTCTGGTTATGAGCCCCCTATCTGAG